>JARXNR010000296.1:0-105302 GCA_036346035.1 Crossoptilon crossoptilon
ACCACCTTCAATATCGGCAGATCCTACCCCCCCACCCCCATTTCTGCCCCCAGCCATTACTCATCCCCCCCCTCCAATCCCCTTACCACATTTTCTCCCCCTTCACACCCCCCCCCTTATTACTTTTCCTCCTCTGCCCCCCCCCCCCAACCACCCCCCTTCTAAATCTTCTCCTAATACCAGACACCCTCCCCATCAAAACACCCCCAAGCTCCTTCATTACCACCTCTCCCCCACACCCCATAGCAGAGCCCTATTCCAGCCCCCAAAATCAGTACCCCCATAACCCCCTCATTACTGCCCCCCCCCAACAGCCCCCTAAATATCACGTAGACCCCTCCCTCCCCCCCACTCCATCAATGACCCCCAAATCCCCCTCATAACCCCTCCCCCTCTACCCCAACCCCCTTATTATTTCTTCCCCACCACACCCCACAGCAGAGCCCCTCCCAGGCCCCCCCCCCTCCAGTCACTACCCCCATAAACTCTTAGCAGCCCCCCAAAATACCCTGTTGGCACTCCCACCCCATATCTCAGCCCTCCACCAATGCCCCCCCCATAACCCCTTCACCCCCCTGCAACACACCCTCATTACCACCTCTCTCCCCCCCACACCACATACCAAAGCCCCCTCCCATGACCACCCCCCCATCACTACCCCCATAACCCATAATTAAGGCCCTAACCCCCCCCCCCCCCCCCAAATGCCACCCAGCCCCTCAAAACCCCCCCGCACTACTCCCATAACCCCTCATTAACACCCCTGACCTCCCCCCCAATACGACAGAGCCCCCTCCCACCCCCCCCCAAATATCACACAGACCCCTCCAACCCCCCCTCCACCCCCATGACCCCTCATTAACGCCCCTAACCCCCCCAAACACCACACAGTCTCCTCCCACTCCCCCCAAATGCCACCCAGCCCCCTCAAACCCCCCCCCACTACTCCCATAACCCCTCATTAACACCCCTGACCCCCCCTCCAATACCACACAGACCCCTCCCACCCCCTCCCAAATTTCATGCAGACCCCCCTAACCCCCCCTCCACCCCCATGACCTCTCGTTAACACACCTAACCCCCCCCCCAAATACCACCCAACCCCCTCAACCCCCCCCCACTACTCCCATAACACCTCATTAACACCCCTGACCCCCCCTCCAATACTACACAGACCTCTCCCATCCCTCCCCAAATATCACACAGACCCCTCCAACCCCCCCAACCCCCTCCACCCCCATTACCTCTCGTTAACACACCTAACCCCCCCCCCAAATGCCACCCAGCCCCCTCAAACCTCCCCCCAGTACTCCCATAACCCCTCATTAACACCCCTGACCCCCCCAAATACCACACAGACCCCTCCCACCCCCCCCAAAATATCACACAGAACCCCCAGCCCCCCCCCACCCCCATAACCCCTCACACCCCCCCCAATACCACACAGACCCCCCCCCAAATCAACGCCCCCAAACCCCCTCACGTCCCCAACCCCCCCCACACTCCATTCCCCGCCCCCCCCCAAACCGCCCCAATTAGGGTCCCTTCCCCCGCCCCCCCCCCCCATTACCCACCGCTCCCCCCCCACCTCCAGGCCGTGCTCCGGCGCCGCTTTTTCCCCCCTCTCGATCTCCACCAACTCCTCCAGCCGCAGCCGCCGGATGTAGAAATGCGCCACCAGCCCTACGTCACTTCCGCTTCCGCTCTTCTTCCTCCTTCCGCTTCCGGGCCAGGCCCTGGCTCCGCGGTGGTGCCATGGCCGCAGCCGTATCTCCCCCGCCGCCGGGCCCAGCTCCTCCCGCAGCTCCCGCAGCAACCCTTCTTCCAGCGATTCCTTGCCGAGATCCACCAACCCCCCCGGGAAACCGAACAGTCCGTCGAAACGGAGCTGCATCTGCGCGGGGCCGAAGTTGGCGGGGAAGCGGCGGCTCCGTCGACCCCCGTTAACCCGTTACGGTTCTCCCGTACGCACCAGAATGGCGAAACGAGGCTCCGGACCGCCGGCTGGCAGCGGGGCGTAGAGGAGGATGTGGCAGGCGTGCCGCCAGCGCGGCCCCGCGGCCTCGCTACGTTTCCCGGGGCGGTTCCGGTCCCCGCGGCCGCTCGGTAGGGCCAAGGCCTCGGCGCGGCTCAGCAGCGGAGGCGGCGGCGTCTCCTCTTCGTCCCGCATGGCGGCGCCCCAAGGGTGCGCCGCAACCAATCAGAGGGCGGGGGTTAGGGCAAGCCACGCCCTTAACCCCGCCTATCACCCTCGTCGCCAATCAGCGCACGGAGGCGTGGCCAGATGAAGCCACGCCCCTTTAGTACTACTCCTTCCTTTTCTGTGTTCGGGGAAGGGAGAAATGAGCTGAAAACTCCCCAAATTGCCCCAATCTTCTCCAAATTGTCCCCGCTGCCCACCCCAACCCCCCCGAAATTCCATTACCCCCCCTAGCTGCCCCTCATATCTCCATAATTAACTCCCAACCCCCACGACTGCCCCCTCCCCCCTCCCAAAGCTTCCCCCCAAATTTTTACTCACTCCTTACCCCCTTCCAAATTGCTGCCCCCCACCCAATTACCCCCCTGCTCTCCCGGTTGCCCCCCAAATTTCCACCCCACTTCCTCAAATTGCTCCCAAGATCCTTCAAACAAACCCATCCCTCACTACTGTCCCCTACCCTCCTCCCTCCCTTCTAACTTGTCCCCCATTGCCTCTCAAACCTCCACAACCCTCCATCCCCCCACTTGCCTCCAAACCCCAATTCCCCCACAAAATCACCACAGAACTCTTCAAAATTTCCCCCCTCGTCCCCCTAGACCTTCATTGCTCCTTAAACATCCCCCCTTGTCCTAAAATTGCCCCTCAAACCCCTGACATTACTCTTCCCCTACACTGACCCCTCCCCATGCTTCTCAATCTCTCACACCGTGCTTCGAATTGCCCCCAGCAACCCCACTTCAACCCCACAAATCACTCTCACAGTGCCTGAAATTGCCCAGACCCCCCCCTCCACTTGCCCCTGACTCCCCCCTCTACACAGTAGGTGGGATCAAGAGAGGCAAAGTCTGGAAAAAGAGGGATTTATTGCCTCCCACCCCCTTGAAAATGGGAGTAGGGGATCCCCATGTCCCCCCCCCCAGTGTTTGGGGGGTCCTATGAGGCGGAATCGGAGGCCTCAGAGCTGTCCTTGACGTCGGTGCTCTCCGTGGCTTCGCTCACCTCGCTCACATCCTTACTGTCGGCCCCGCTGTCCTCTGGGGGGGGTGCACCCGGTGGGGGGGGACCCCCAGTTCCACAGCTTTCACCCCCCCGGGGGGGCTCCCCAGTGCTGAGGGTGGTGGGTCGGCCCCGCTCCTTCTGCTCCACTTGTTTGCGCAGCTGGGGAGGAGGAATAAATAAGGGAGTGGTGTTGGGGAAGGGGGGAGCTGTGCACAAATCACCCCAAAATGGGGGCAAGGGGGGGAGGTAGGGTCCTACCTCATCTGCCATCTGGGTGAGGTCCCGCTTCATGGCGTAGGCATCCTCACCATCAGCGTAATATTTGGGTTCCACTTCACTGATCCTAAGGGGGGAGGGAGCAGAAAGTGGGGCTGCCTGTTCCCCCCTCTCCCCTCCTCCTTCCCCCCTCTCCCATTGGTATTACCTCCCCCTCCACATTGGTGTTATCCCCCCTTTCTGGTTCTCAGACTCCCACAGACTCTCAGACAGCCAGACTCCCCCCTCACCCCCCAAAACCATCAGGGGTGACCCCAAATACCCAACACCCTCCCCCCAAGACTTAGAAACCCTCCTCCCCTCCCCCTCAAAAGCCATCACTCACTGGAAGTTGAGGGTGTTGGAGTAGAGATGCAGAGCTGCTCGGTTGCTATCAGATAAAAAAAAAAAAAGGGGGGGGAGGAGGGGAGGCAATTTTAGGGTTGTAAATAGGAATTTGGGGGGGGCTCTGGGGGATGGGGGGGGGGAGGTCCCACCTCTTGCGGACGTGGAGGGAAACGTATTTGGCATTGAAGTTCTCAATCATGGCCCGCGATGCCTGGTCCATCAGCTTCTGAGCCAGCCCCAAGCGTCGATGAGAACGCTTCACTGCCTAAAAGGGGGGGTTTGTTAGGGTGCAGGGGGAGGGAGGGGACACGTCTGTGATGAAATCCCACCCACAAAATCCTATGCCCTCCTCCCAATCCTCAACTCCTTCTAAAAGACCCCAAAACGCATTAAAACATCCCCCCAAAATGCTCAAAAATCTGCTTTGAAGTCCCTACGACACCCCCCCACAAAACCCCGTAGCCCCATTTTTCCCTTACGTTCCCTATTTTCAATTCCCTCCCTCCTTCCTCCCCCCAAAATCCCATAATAACTTACCAGTGATGTGATGTGTCCATGTGGGACGTCGTCAGGATCCTCCTCCCTGCATATGAAGACGATATGTGGGGGGTGGGGGCACCCCAAACTCCTCTCAGCACACCCCCAAATCTATGAGCACACCCCCAAAGAAGGGGGGATGGTCCCCCCTCCCCCCCCCCCAGCCACGCTCACATCTTCGCCAGGACGTAGCCTACAATCTTTCCGTTTTCATCCTCAGCAATGTAGGAAAGCTGCAAAAAGAGGGAAAAAAAATGGCATTGGGATCACCCAAATTTGGGTTTGGGAGTTCCGTGGGTGTTTTTTTTTGGGGGGGGGGGCGTGGGGGGGGGAAATCACAGCTCTTACCTGTGGCCAAGAGAGGCCGTGGTAGAAATAATACTTCATCTGGTAGTTTTCAGGCAGGCAGAGCAGGTTGCAGTGCTGCATGTTCATCAAGTCCTCGGGCTAACGATGGGGAGCTTCAGGGCGGGGCTGAGACCGGAATGAAGCCACCCCCACCCTTCAAGGGGTGGGATCCCCCAAAATCCCTTCCTGGGTATCCTGGATCCCTCCCCAAACCCTTCCCCTAGAGCTCAGGACCTGGTGATGGTCCCTGGTTCCTTTATCAAGACCCCAATCTTTTGCCTTGAGGCCCCCAAATCCCCCCTTCACACCCCATCTTCCCTTCAAGGCCCGTGAATCCTCCCTCCATTCCCCAGATTCCCCAACCACAGACCTCAATATCCCCCCTCCATGTCCTGGATCTCCCTTCCAGGTCCCAATATTTCCCCCCAGACCCCATCTTCCCTTCAAGGCCCTGAATTCTCCCTCCATACCCCAGATTCCCCCCCCACAGACCCCAACTGCCCCCCTCCATACCCCCCTACCCCTTCCAGACCCCAATATCCCCCCTTCCAGCCCCCATCTTCCCTTCAAGGCCCTGAATCCCCCCTCCGTGCCCCAGATCCCCCCCCAGACCCCAACATGCCCCCCTCCATACCCCCCCCCCCAGACCCCGGTTCCCTTCCAGCCCCCATCTTCCCCAGGTCCCCCGAAATTTGTCCCACATCACCCCTCACTCCCTTCGGGCCCGGATTCCTACCCCCCACTTTCCCCCCTCCAAGTCCCAGACCCCCCTTCCAGACCCCAATATCCCCCCCGGGAATCTTCCGTGCCCCAGCCCATCCCCGAATACCCGGCCCCGGTTCCCCTCTCCAGGCCCCATTTCTCCTCCCTTCGGGCCTCGGATTCTCCCCCATTCCCCTCCCCGTGGTTCTACCAGCCCATCCGGCCGCCCACCCGCGCATTCCGGATGTTCATGGCTGCAGAGGAGCCGGGAGCTCCACCGGCTCCGGCCTTGCCGTCGCTCCCCTCCTTAGGCGCCGCTTCCGGCGGAAGAACCCGCCACAGCCAATCAGCGCTCGAATTGCCGAGAGGCCCCGCCCACAACTGAATAACGATTCGCTTAACCTATCCACCCCGCGCTTTATGGACGGGCGAACCAGCCAATCAGTGAGCAAGATGAGTGGACGACTACGCCCTCGTCGCTGTTATTCTCATCCAATCAGGAACGATCAAATCCAGCTAAACTCGCTCGCTCGAATCCAGAGCGCGCCAGTAGGCAGCCAATCACAGCCGTGAATTCACAAGAGGGCTTGCCCACCAGCACTCCCACCCAATCGCTCCTCGCGGCGCAGCGAATTGACAGCCGCGCGAGCCAATGGAAAGCGAGAGGAGGCGGAGCCGAGCAGAGCACACAGCTTTTATTGCTGGAGGTAGCGGCGTGGGGTGACGAGGTCGTGTCCCCAAACCTGGGGGGGGGGAGGGTTGGCCGGGTCCCCATGGGGTCCTCAAGTCCGGGTGTCTCTGGACTGGGTCTCCATGGGATCCCCAGCCTCAAGTGGTCCTAGTCTACATCGTAGATCTGGGTGGCCTCGGACCAGGTCCCCTTGGGGTCCTCAAACCAGGTGAGCCTGGACTGAGTCCCAGGTGGGTCCACAAAAGAGGTGAGCCCACAAGGTCAGTCCCCAGCCACGGACGGGCCCCATTGGGTCCCCAAACCCAGGTGACCTCGGACCAGGTCCCCTTGAGGTCCCCAACACAGGAAATCCTGGTTCAGTTCCCCATGTGTTCCCCATAAAGAAGGGTAGGTCTGTGTCCCCACAGTGCCCCCCTTTTGGGGTGTCCCCGTGCCCCGTGGCATCCCTGCTTTACATCCCATCATCGTGGCCATCCCCACGCCGTGTCCCCCCATTTAGGGCTGCATCCGGAGAGCCCCGTCCAGCCTCACCACCTCCCCGTTGATCATGGGGTTCTCAGCCAAGGCCTGCACCAGGTGGGCGTATTCGGCAGGGTTCCCCAACCGAGATGGGAAGGGAACCTGCTGTCCCAAAAAGTTCCGCACCTTCTCAGGCAGCCCGGCCAGCAGTGGGGTGGAGAAAAGCCCTGAGGGAGTGGGGGGTGCAAAAAAATATAATAAAATAGGGGGTGTAAAACACGTATCCCTCATCCTTTCCCATCCCTAAAAACTCTCCCTTCCGTACCTGGGGCGATGGTGACCACGCGGATCCCCAGCGGTGCCAGATCGCGGGCAATGGGCAGCGTCATGCCCACGATGCCGCCCTTAGAGGCTGAGTAGGCAGCCTGGCCCACCTATGGAGGGTGAGGAGCATTATGGGGGGCTCCCCTCATCCCTTCGGTGTCCCTCCCCCCCAGAAGACCCTTCCAGCCCAGCTCACCTGCCCCTCAAAGGCTGCCACGCTGGCCGTGTTCACCACCAGGCCCCGGTGGCCGTCGGGGTCGGGTGTGTTTTGGCTCATTAGGCGAGCGCTGAGGCGGATAACATTGAAGGTCCCAACGAGGTTAACCTGCAGGACAAAGGGCAACGGGGACATGGATGTGATCCCAACCCCACAAGCACCCCATTGGTCAAGGACACCTCAGGACATGCACTCCATTGACTGGAGACCCCTCACGACCACCCCAGAACCAACCCACTGCCCAAGACCACCCCAAGACCACACAATGACCAAGACAACCCCGTGCCCACCCCATTAACCGAGGCCACCCTATGCCTACCTCATTGACAAAACGACCCCAAGGCAGCCCCACAGACAAAGACCACCCCCCTTGACCAAAATCACCCCACTAAAATCATTAACCATGACCACCCCCGCTGACTAAGACGACCCCACAACCTGACCAAGCTCGTCCCACTGACCAAGACCAACCCGCTGACCACCCCACGACAGTCTCACCCCTCTGACCCCGGTCAGACACTCACATTAACGACCCGCTGGAAATCCTCCAGCTCGTGCACTTTGTCCTTCTTGGCATTGTAGGTCTTGACGGCGATTCCCACCCCGGCGCAGTTCACCGCCAGCTCCAACTTCCCAAAAGTCTTCTTGGCCAATTCCAGGGCAGCCTCCACCTCCTCGGCCGATGTCACCTGTGTGGATGGGGAGCAGAACCCCCTCAGATCCCTTCCAGGCCCCCGATTCCCCCCTCCAGGCCCCAATTCTCCCCTCTGAGCCCCAGCTGCCCCAAATCCACGCCCCAATTTCCACCCCTCCAGACGCCCTGTCCCCATCTTGGGGTGTCCCCTTGTCCCTGCTTTGTGTCCCATTGCCGTGGATGACCCCGCAGCGGTGTGACACCCAATCCCGGTGCTCACGTTAGCGGGGGCAAAGGCGCAACGTTCCCCCAGCTCTGCTGCCAGCTGTGCCCCCTGCGAGCTGGGCAGGTCAAGGAGGACAACGCGGGCTCCTTGCTCCACCAAACGCTCCGCCGTGGCCCGGCCCAGCCCTGAGGCTCCGCCGGTCACCAGGGCCACCATTCCCTGGAAAGTGGGATGGGGTTAATGGGGTGTCGGGGAGCGAGCTCGGGTCCCCCCCCATCGCGGGGTCCGGAGCTCCCCGGCACCTTGACGCTGCGCAGGGCCGCCATGCTGGGGCCAATGGTGATGGGGGGTGGTGGTGGCGAGAGGAGCCGAAGGGTGGCGGGAGGAGCCGAGCGGAGGAGAGCGCTGATTGGTGGAGCCGAGAGGAGGGGAACAGAGATTGGTGGAACTGAAGGGCGGTGGGCGGGGATAGACGGGAGGGAACACGAGGAGAGCCGAGCGGAGCCGGGAGGAGCCGAGCGGGGGCGGGCGGAGCCGAAAGGACCAGAGTGGTGATTGGTTGAACTGAGGGGCGGTGGGTGGAGCCTAGAGGACGAGAGCGGCGATTGGTGGAGCTGAGGGGCGGTGGGAGGGGCTGAACAGTAGCTGGAGAGTCGAGAGGATACGAGTGGAGCCGAGAAGACCCGAACGGAGCCGAGAGGATCCGAATTGTGCCGAGATTTGCCGAGTAGAGCAAAGGGAACCCGAATAGAGCCGAGAGAATCCGAGTAGAGCCGAGCGGCTGTAGGGGATGGAATCGGAACCCCCGCGTAGGGGTGGGAGGGTCTACCATAGGGATGTGCAGTGGAGTGGGAACTTGGAAACCCCGTGGGAATGGAGACCCCACCCCCTACCCCCTATAGGAGATAGGGGTGACGACCCCCGGAAGGATGAGGAGCCCCCGAGGTGGACCTGGGGACCCCCAGCGGGGACAAAGACCCCAATCCCACAAGGAAGTGCAGGACCCCCAGGGATGGGGACACCCTCAGGGGACCTCCTTCCAAGAACGGGGATCCCCCCCAAAAATGGGAATCCCTCCCCACGGATGAGGACCACCCCAAAAATGGGGACCCCCCCCAAAAAATGGGGACACCTCCCCCCACAAGGATTGGAACTTACCAAGAACGGGAATCACCCTTCAAAATGGGACCCAATGGGACCCCCTCCTCCCCCCCCTTTCTCACCCAAGAGTTGGGGTCACCTCCCCCAAGAACGAGGATCTCCCTCAGGAGGTTGGGGATCAGGACCCCACAGAAATAAGGCTCAGGACCTCCAAAGATGGGGATGAAAGGGTGGCCAGGACCAGAAGAGGGGCTGAAACGATCCCCCCCCCATAAAGGGGGGTTCACCCCCCCCCCCAATAAACAAGGGCTAGAACCCCCAGATGCACTGAATGAGGGCAGGGTCAGCATCCCCATGGATGGGATGCAGTCCAGCACTGCTGATGGGAAGGAGGGGGAGCTGGGGGGGGGAACAGACAGGGCCCCCCCACGCCTCATCCCAGCTGCTGTCCCTATCCCGGCGGGCAGCCAGGGTATAGCGTTACCTCTGACCTTGCTCAGGGGGGGCACCGCCACGCCAACCCCCCCCCAGCTCCAGCATGGAGGAGAAATCAGCCAAAATCCCGGGTATGGGACAAAGGTGGGGGGCGGGAAGAAGAATAGGGGAGAGGGGAGGGGTTGTGTTTGTATAAGGGGGGGTTGTGGGGGGGGTGACCCGCAGCTCCGGGGACACTGACCGTAGTGGGGACAGAGGGCAGAGCCATGGCGGCGGTGGCATCGGGACAGCTGACTCAGAACCCCCTGCAAAAAGTGTGGGTTCCCCTTAGCCTGCATCGTCTGCGGAGGCGAGGATGTGAGTTTTGGGGGGGGGAGAAGGGGAGTTGAGGGTTCTGTGGGGGGATTTGGGGTGCTGCGCTGCTGCAGACCCTCCTAAATCTTGTTAAATCCAATCCCCCCCCCCACACACACACACAATGGCATGGATGAGAGTTTCAAGGTGGGATTTAGGGAGGGGGTTTGTACTGCTCTGGTGCTGCAGATTCCCTTAAATCCTGTGTGTTCCCCCCCCAAAAAAAGCAACTGTACCTCAATTCACCAACTGCCCCACCATGGTGATCCTGGTGGGGCTGCCAGCCCGTGGCAAAACCTACATCTCCCGCAAGCTCACCCGGTACCTCAACTGGATCGGCATGCCAACACGGGGTGAGTCATTTTTTGGGGGGATGGGGAGGGGATAAGAAGGCTTTGGGGTGCCCCCTAACCAGCCCCTCCAATTGGCAGTGTTCAATGTGGGGCAATACCGCCGTGAAGCAGTGCAGAGCTATAAGAACTACGAGTTCTTCCGCCACGATAACGAGGAGGCCATGCAGATCCGCAGGTTTTTTGGGGGTCTGGAGGGGGGGGAGAGGGGTTGTCTTTGGGGTGGGGGGGTCACCTCACCAGCTGATGGCCTCCTCCACTGTAATTCCACCCCCCTCCCCCCCCCCCAGGCAGTGTGCGCTGGCTGCACTGCAGGACGTCCGCACCTATCTGAGCTCTGAAGAGGGGCAGGTGGCGGTAAGAGAACCCCCCCAGAGGGAAATAACCCCCATAGGGGGCAGTTAATCCCCCCCCAGAGGGCAATTAACTCCCCTGGAGGTGGGGGGGATTACCCCCTGAGGGTTCCGATTGCCCCAAATGCAGGTGTTTGATGCCACCAACACAACGAGGGAGCGCCGAGCCCTCATCATGCAGTTTGCAAGGGAGAATGGCTACAAGGTACTGATGACAGTTTCTTTTTGGGGGGGTGGTGGGGGAAGTCACGGCACGGGGATTGAGGAGGGAACTTATTGCATTTTGGGGTGGGGGGGCACACACCCTGCTTCCCCCTTCAGGTCCTGTTTGTCGAGTCCATCTGTGATGACCCTGCCATCATCGAGGAGAACATCAAGGTGAGGTGATGCCTCCCTAAAACGTGTCACTTACCCCCAATGCAAGCCTTTCCCCCCCCAAATTTTAAACTGTAGCCCCCACCAAAGTGTGATGCCCCCCCTCCCCTTACAGCAAGTGAAACTGAGCAGCCCTGACTACAAGGGCTGCACCCCGGAGGAAGCAGTGGCCGATTTCTTGCAGCGCATCGAATGCTACAAAGCCACCTACGAGCCCTTGGACGAGCAGCTGGACAGGTGCTACCCTGCTGTGTCCCCCCACCCCCCAACCCTGGGTTTGGGGACACCCCGGGGGTGATGTGACACAAGGTGTGTGGGGGGGCACGCAGCGGGCTGTCTTACATCAAGATCTTCGACGTGGGGGTACGGTACCTGGCCAACCGGGTGCAGGGCCACGTGCAGAGCCGGACGGTGTACTACCTGATGAACACTCACGTCACACCACGCGCCATCTACCTGAGTCGCCACGGGGAGAGCCAGCTCAACCTGAAGGGACGCATCGGGGGGGACGCAGGGCTGTCTCCCCGTGGGCGCCAGGTGGGGCTCGGGGAGGCCACGGCCACTGTGGGGTGATATATTGGGGTGGGGGCACACTGGTTTGGGTTGAGATGGGATGGGACAGCATGGATTGCAGTAGGTGGGGGTAGGGGAAATGGGGGCGTGGCTAAGAGAGGGCAAACCCCAAGAAACACCAAATATGGAAATGAAAGGGTGGGGCTAGAGGCCACGCCCCCAGGGACAACTGTTCAATAAGAGGCAGGACTGATAGGCCACGCCCCCAAGAGCTACAGCTGCATGAGAATGGGGTGGGGCTAAAAGAGACCACACCCCCAAAGACCATATCTGACCAATGGGGAAAAGAGGTGGGGCCAGCAGAGGCCACACCCCCAGCACACACTCCAGTCTTTGGACTTTAGAATTTTTCAAAACCACGCCACCAAGAACAACTCCAATTGGCTGTTGACAGAGGGGTGGGGCTAACAGAAGCCACGCCTACCATAGCAAATAATGTTGGAAAGGGGTGGAGCTGAAACAAACCACGCCCCCATGAGCCAATCTAAATGGTCGTTGAGAAAAGGATGCTGCCAACATAAGCCTGCCAATAATTTAGTGCAGAGAGGGCAGGGCTGAAGGAAGCCACACCCCCATGAGCCAATCCAATTGGTTGCCATGAAAGGGGTGGGGCTAATAGAGGCCACACCCCCCACAAGCCACTCCTAATGCAGATACAGGGGAAGGGGTGGGGCTAATTAAATAAGCCCCACCCCCCATGACACACCCAATTAATTGACATTGCTAAGTGGTTCAGGATCAAACCACACCCTCATTAACCACCACAGCCATTTGCATACAGCAAGGGGCAAAAGACAAGCCCCAACCCCAAGGCTTCAGCCCCAACCCCAAGGCTTCAGCCCCAACCCCAAGGCTTCAGCCCCAACCCCAAGGCTTCAGGGATGGAGGGGTGTCAAACTCAGCCCCACCCCCTCAGTATGCCCAGGCCTTGGCCGAATTCATCCGGAGCCAAAGCATCCGTGAGCTGAAGGTGTGGACCAGCCACATGAAGCGCACCATCGAGACGGCCGAGGCGCTGGGCGTGCCCTACGAGCAGTGGAAGGCGCTCAATGAGATCGATGCGGTCAGTGTTTGCTGGGGTGGGATAAAAGGGGGGGGTTTCTCCCAAATAGACCCCCCCCGTGCCCCCTTAAAACTCCTCCCCACGGCAGGGTGTCTGTGAGGAGATGACCTACGAGGAGATCCAGGAGCGTTACCCCGAGGAGTTCGCCCTGCGTGACCAGGACAAGTACCGCTACCGCTACCCCAAGGGCGAGGTGACAACAGCGGGGGACTCGGGGACGAGAAGGGGGTGGTTGGAGACACCCCCCTCCCCATCCTCACAGCAGCCTCTCTCCCCACCCCACCCCAGTCCTACGAGGACCTGGTGCAGCGGTTGGAGCCTGTCATCATGGAGCTGGAGCGGCAGGAGAACGTCTTGGTCATCTGTCACCAGGCCGTCATGCGCTGCCTGCTGGCTTATTTCCTGGACAAGAGTTCTGGTGAGGCCATGGGGACAATTTGGGGACAAAGCCACCCTTCACTCCACCCCTCCTCCCTCCTTATTTTTAATATCTGCCCCCCTCCACCCCAGAGGAGCTGCCCTACCTCCGGTGCCCCCTGCACACAGTGCTCAAGCTGACCCCTGTGGCTTACGGTGAGCGGGGAACACAAATATCACCTGGGGGAGGGGGAAAAAGGACATCATCCCGTGTGCGTGCCCCCCCCCATCCCAAGGGGTGGCCCCAGCTGTATCCTGGTCCCTTTTGTCCCCTCCATCTCCGCTATGGGGAAATCAGGGTGTGAAGTGGAGTCCATCTTCCTCAACGTGGAGGCAGTGAACACCCATCGCGAGCGGCCCCAGGTGAGGTGGGCACAGTTTGGAGGGGAGAAACGGGACCCTGAAAGTCCCTGTTAGCACAGTGAAGGGGACACAGCATTTGTTGACCCCCCCCATGGTGTGGGGGTGCATGCTTTGGGGGGAAATGATCACATTTAGGAGTAACAAATATCACATTTTGTACCGCAGAACGTTGACGTCAGCCGCCCCACGGCCGAAGCTTTGGTCACCGTTCCTGAGCACTACTGAGCCCCCCTCCAGATAATTAAAGCTTGCCTTAACGAAGAGCCTGGTGTGTGCTGGGGCGCTGAGCACCCCCCCCAAAAAAGCACAATTTTATTTAAGAAGAGGTTCATGCGTTGGCCTTGGCTTCGTTGTATTGGCTGATCCAGAAGCTGGGCTCCTTCTTCTGAATCTGGGGGCAAAGAGGAGTTTAAAAAAAGGGGAGGGGGGTCAGGTTCTGCCCTGGGTCCCCCCTCCAAAAAAAAAAAAAAAAAAAGAAAAAAAAAAGAAAGAGATCCCCCATACGCCCCCACCTTTGCCACAAAGCTCAGAATGTCCTTTTTGGAGGTTTCCTTGGCAGCCCTCGGCCCCCACTGGAAATTGAACTCGGGGGGGTCCGTCAGGGGAATCGGGGTGATCTCCAGGTACCTGCAGGGAGCAATGGAGCGAACCTCATGTTTCAGTGGTGGTGGTGGGGGCCCAAGAGGTGTCCCGTTGTGCCCCCTGCCCTGTGATGTCACCTTAAAGCCACCGGGGGTGGGGGGACAACAGTGGTTGCTCTGCGGTGCGGTATAAACAGCCGGGCTGACGCTCGTGCCGCGGTTGCTCTGTGCACACCGGGGTTCCCCCCCCCCCCAAAAAAATACCTCTCCCCCCTCAAATAGCATCCCCACCGCCTCTTTGCACTCACTTCTGCCGCACAAACTCCTCCATCAGCAGCTTCTTCACATCTCCAAATACCTTGTGCTTCTCCCTGTGGGCACATGGGGTTAATGTGGGATGGAAGCACAGAGCTCTGGTTCCCCAATTTTTTTCCCTCCTCCCCCAAAAATAAAATCCTACCCTGGGTTCAACCGGAGCCGGCGCAGGAACTCCCATACAGCACCTAGGGGGGAAAAGGATCAGGATGGGGGGGGGGACACAAGGGGAAACTGGGGACTGGGGTATCAAGGGGGGCTCACTGTCTTTGGCTGAGTTGCCCTTCATGAAGATGAAGCTGAGGATGACGATGAGGAGACCCAGCTTGGCTGTCTGTATATCCCTGTGGCAGAAAAAGCATCACAGACCCAAAAAGTGGACCAGGATGGGGAAGGGGCCTCTCAATGTTCCCCCCACCCTAGAAACATCCACCATTCCCTCACTGTTTCAGGTTCTCCCCCTCGACACGGGGCAGGGTGCTGGTGAGGATGTAGATGTGGTGCTTGGTGTCAATCTCCGCCATCTGCAACCCAAACACCTGAAAGGGGAGGGGGACACAAGGGTTAACTCAGCACAGGGAGGTGGGGGGGGGAACTGACCACAACACCTTTGAGCCCCCCCCAAACCTGCTGCAGGGTCCTGCCTGCCCGGTTGACAATCTCTGAGTAAACATCTTTGTATTCACGGATGACTTTTTTCAGGATGTCTGCAGAGAACAGAGGGGTGGGGGCAATCCTATAAGGTTTTGAAGAGGGGGAAGCCATCCCATAAAGATTTGGAGGGGAGGAAGGGGGGGCAACGCCATAAAATTCCACAGGAGGATGGGAGACATCACCCCATGGAGGGCGTAGGAATGACTCCATAAGGAAAAGGTCTCTGGAAATAAGGAACATCTGAACTCACCTACTCTTTTAATAGGGATTTTCTTCTGGTCTTTCACAAGCAGAAACTGCACCAGCTCAGTCACCTGTAGGAAAACAAAAAAGGGAAAAAAATATAGAGAAAAAGAAGGGGAAAAAGTCCCCAAAAAGCAAAGAAACTCAATGGACAGAGGGAAACTATGTGCTCACAGGGAGGTGGCACCCCCCCCCCGAGCCCTCCTCCCTCTCACCCCAAAACTCCTCTCCTCCCCAGGCTTCTCTTCCCCCTGCCCTCCCCAAGCTCCTCTCCTCCCCCAAACCCTTTTTCCCTTTGCCCCCAGACCCTTCCCCCACCCCTCTCCCTCCACCGTTCTCCTCCCCCCCATCCCCTCCCCCCCCTTCTTCTCCCCTCCCCCCACCTCACCCACCTCTCCCCCTCCTTTTCCCCCCCCACACCACTCTCCCCTCCCCACTTCCTCTCCCCGTCCTCCTCCTCCATCCCCCAGACCCCTCTCCTCCTCTATCCCCCACCCCAGACCCCTCTCCCCTCCTCCTCCTCCACCCCCCAGACCCCTCTCCCCCACACCTTCCGATCGATCTCCTCCTGGGAGCGGCTCTCCAGGTTCCTCTGCACTTGGCTGGGGCTCTGCGTGGGTACCACGCTGAAATCCTCATCGTCACCCTGTAGAGGATCAGGAAGGTGACGACACACGGGATGGGGGGCGGTGACCCACCCCCACCCCCTCACATCAGAACCGGGCCCACCAGTACCTGGGTGAGGCCGGAGCCTCTGCTGCGCTTCCTCTGGGACATCTCTGAGGAGAAGGCAGGACCAGCCCAGCTCAGGCAGCCATCAGCCGCTCCCCGTCCTCTCCCTCAGCCCCCAACCCCCGCTCGGTGCCTCCAGGAGCCGTTAAAACGGCCACAAATCTCCGCGCACGGGAGACGCCGCCCCGCCATTACCCACCGCCCTCAGGCAGCAACTCTTAGCGCGCATGCGCCAGCGCAGCACCGCCCCCTGATTGGCCCATCCCCCCGTAGTCCCACGTCCTTCAACCGACCACGCCCCCACGAGGCACCTCCTCGGCTTGTGATTGGTCGAGCGGCCCCGTGGCCACGCCCCCAACTCCGCGTGCCGGCCGCGCGGCTTCGCGCCTGCGGCCCATCGAAAAAGAGCGGGAAAATCGCCCGCCCAAAATTACCTCAGGGAACAAAATGGCGGCCGGGAGCCGCCCCGCAGGGAAAGGAAAAATAAATACACTCAGCCTCAAGAAAGCGGGCAACGAAGCTCAAACAAACAGTCAGAAATGTAGAAAGGAAGCGAAAAAATGGTGTGAAGGGAAATATTTCTGTAGCAAGTGCGTGTGGTGATGGGGTCAATGGGAGTGGTTGTTTGCTGCTTGTAAAATGCATTAAAATTGCGTATTAGGAGAGGGCAAAGATGAAAAAGACAAAAAAAAAAAAAAGTTTAGTTGTTGGGATAAAGATGAGATCTAAGTAGGATGGCAGCAATTCCCTCCTAAAAGCGGGATTTTGGGGGCCTTCATCCAAACCCCATTTGGAGATAACAGTTTGTGTGTGGGGAATAAAAAAAAAAGAAATAAAAAAATACTTGGGAAGCTCAAATAGAGCCTGAATGCAAACCTTTTTCTGCTTAATGAAGCATTAAAGTGTTTTCAAGCACTTTTAAAGCACTAAAGTGGCTGGCTGAGGCGTCCCAATTGCAGAACTGTGTTTATTCCCATCCAGGGATCTCCTAAGGACAAAATTTCCCCTTTTTGCCTCTTTTTTACCCCAAATTCCACCCCCCCCCAGCCCATCCCTTCTCTGCAGTCTCCCCAGCGAACGCGTTAAGCTCTTACGGAAATAAATGCATTAAAAAAAAAACCCAAACAAATAAAGGGAAAAATAAATAAGAAAACGGTCCCAGGTTCTTTCCGGGCGTTCTGTTTTTATTTCTTTTTTTTTTTTTTTTTTTTTGCAGGTCTTGGCCCCTCTCCAGACTGCAGCCTGCGGACAAACCCAGCTTGTCTCCGTGAATGCAGCGTTTGTTGGGGCGGAGGAAAATGGAAAAAGAAATAGGAGCAAAAAAAAAAAAAAAAAAAAAAGAGGAAGGTGAGCTGTTCTGGGGATGGGTGAGGAGTGAAGGCAGCGAAGGCAGCAAAAGAGGAGGCATGGAGGAGCTGGGCTGCACCTGGGCTTGGTACGCCGTGCTGCCCTTACTCCTGCCCGCCCCAGGTCTGTCCCTCAGCCCAGAGGTGAGCGCAGATCGTTAACGAGTTCATTTTTATTAATTACGGGGAGCGGGCTGAGCTGTGGGAGGGGTTGTGTTGACGCTGCCCTCGCTCACAGCTGCCGGTGAGGAGCTTTGGTGTGAAGGCCACCATCGTTTCCCGCTACGCTTCCACCTGTGTGTGCAGCGCTGTGCACAACCCCGACGCCCAGCCGCGCCGCGCCGCCTTCCAGCTGGACCTGCCGCCTGCTGCCTTCATCACCAACTTCACCCTGTAAGGAGGAGGGGCTGCGTGCCGACATGGGACACTCGGCTGGGTGAGGAGAGGCAGCCGTGCACAGCTTGACTTGCTGTTTTCCACCAGGATGGTTGGTGGCAAGGTGTACCAGGCTGAGGTGATGGAGAAGCGCCGGGCTCGGGAGCTGTATGAAGTGGCCCGCCAGCAGGGCAGGACGGCCGCCCATGTTGGCACCAAGTGAGCACTGGGAAGGGGGGATGGGGATGGGGATGGGGATGGGGATGGGGATGGGGATGGGGATGGGGATGGGGATGGGGAGAGGAGAGGAGAGGAGAGGAGAGGAGAGGAGAGGAGAGGAGGGGATTAAAGAAGGGAGAGGAGAGGAGAGGAGAGGAGAGGAGAGGAGAGGAGAGGAGAGGAGAGGAGAGGAGAGGAGAGGAGAGGAGGGGAGGGGATGGGGATGGGGAGGGGGAGGGGGATGGGGGGGGATGGCAATGGGGAGAGGAGAGGAGGGGAGGGGGATGGGGATGGGGAGGGGATGGGATGGCAATGGGGAGGGGAGGGGAGGGGAGGGGAGGGGAGGGGAGGGGAGAGGAGAGGAGAGGAGAGGAGAGGAGAGGAGAGGAGAGGAGAGGAGAGGAGAGGAGAGGAGAGGAGAGGAGAGGAGAGGAGAGGAGAGGAGAGGAGAGGAGAGGAGAGGAGAGGAGAGGAGAGGGATGGGAGAGGGATGGGATATGTCGACATGTGATGGCGGCTGTAATGCTCCCCTCCTGCCACACAGAGAGAAGGAAACCCAACGCTTCCATGTGACGGCCTCGGTGGCAGCCGGCAGGGATGCATCCTTTGAGCTGTGCTACGAGGAGCTGCTGCGGCGTCGCTTGGGCACGTACCGCTACGCCCTGCACCTCCATCCCCACCGCGTCGTAGCCGAGCTCTGCGTGGAGCTGAGCATCACCGAGCGGGCCGGCATTGCTCAGCTCCGCGTGCTGCCTCTGCTCGGAGGTACGGCCGTGGTGACAGCGGTCCCCCCCGCCTCGGTGTCAGAGCCCTGATGCCACCTCCTCCACCACGCAGGCCGGGTGACGCCGTCCATCCGGGTGGAGAAGGGCACGCACTGCGCCCGCGTCGCCTTCAAACCCACCCCGCAGGAACGGGCAGCGCTCGGTGATTTCGTGCTGGAGTACGACGTGGCGCGGCGTGACGCCGCAGGGGAGGTGGAGGTGCGCTGAGGACGGATGGGGGCACCGGGGGGGTGGGTGTGAGCCCATCCTCCAGCTGCCCGTTTGTCCTCTAGCTGTACGACGGACACTTCGTCCACTTCTTCGCACCCACTGGGCTGTCCCCCATCCCGAAGGACGTCGTCTTCGTAATCGACGTCAGTGGCTCCATGTCCGGCATCAAGATGAAGCAGGTAGTGCTCAGACACCCCTCAGACCCCGTTTCTTGCCGTGTCCCCACTTTTACTCTGCCCGTACCCGCAGACCAAGGCGGCCATGCGCTCCATCCTGCACGACCTGCGTCCCCGTGACCGCTTCAACATCGTCGCCTTCGCCGAGGCCGCCTGCGTGTGGCGGGAGGGCGGCTCCGTCCCGGCCTCTGCATCCTCCATCCGCAGCGCCACGCGGTACATTGACGCCCTTCAGGCTGATGGCTGTGAGTACCACACGTAGTGAGCATCTCTGCATGCGCAGCGTGTCACTGTGCTGTCACACACGGCTGCGAACACCGCATTGCCCTCTTCTGACTGCATTATCACACACCTCCACCTGCTGTTCCCGCAGGGACCGACATCAACCACGCACTGCAGGTGGCAGCTGCTCTCCTTCACCGCCCGGCCGAGGAGCCCCGCGTCGCCTTGCTGCTCCTCCTGACAGACGGCGAGCCCACCGCGGGGGTGACCGACGTCCCCCGCATCCTCTCCAACACCCGCCGTGCCCTCTCCCCCTCAGCTGCTCTCCTTTTCGGCCTGGCTTTCGGAGCCGATGCTGACTTTGCCCTTCTCCGCCGCCTCGCCGCCGCCAGCGGGGGAACAGCACAGCATATCCCCGAGGATGCCGACGCTGCCTTCCATCTCACCGATGTTTTCAGGGAGATCGACAGCCCGCTCCTGCGGGACGTGGAGCTCACCTACCCCGGCGCAGCCGCACGGCACATCGCCCCAAAGCTGTTCCCCGGTTATTTCCAAGGCTCTGAGCTGGTGGTGGCTGGGAAGCTGGAACCGGGCACGGAGCGGCTCCGTATCCAAGCATCCGGGCGAGGCGATGAGGGCGAGCTCCACGCCGACACCGAGGTGGTGGCAAACATCACCGAGCTGCCGCCCAGCTGTCCCCAACACCCTGCTGCGCTGCTCGGTGCCTTCGTCCGCCGGCTGTGGGCCTTTGTCACCATCCAGGAGCTGCTGCGGGCTCAGCTGGGTGCCAACAGCACGGCCGCACGCCGCCGGCTCGCTGCCGAGGCCACCGAGCTGTCCCTGCTCTATCACTTTGTCACCCCCTTCACCTCCCTCGTGGTGACGACGCCGGGTGACGGAGGACTGACGTCCCCCCCCAGCATCACCACCAACAGCCCCACGGGGACACCGGACGTCACGGGGACACCGGATGGAGCTGTCACAGCTGCTTCTACAGCACGGGGAGAACTCGGGGACCACACGGTGACGGGGAACACAGTGCCACCCACCGTGCAGATGCAGCCCCCCCCACCCCAGCTCCAGGTGCCCCCGGTGCCGTGGGGGGGTCCCAGCCTGCCCCGCGGCCCTGGGAACGCGGTGCTGCTGCAGACAGATGAGGCTGAGCTGCTGGCACCCGGCGTGGGGGGTGAGGAATTCGTGGAGTCCTTGAACCCCCCTGTCTATGTCATCCTCACACCCACAGGTGAGCTCTGCCCCTTCCCCATAGAATCCTAAATTTCCCACCTTTTTGTGGCCTTCCTCCCTCCCTCCCCCCCCCATTCTCACTTGTATCTTATCCTCTTAGGGCCCCCCGACGATGAAGATGCTGCAGGTAACGGCCCCCCCACAGCCCCAAAATCTGGGAAGGAGGCACACCACAGCTCCCCTTCCGATTACCCATTTCTCTTCCAGATCTTAGCCATGATGTTGATGTGGGTGAGTTGAGGGACACTGCATAGATGGGAGAGGAGCACAGAGAAACCCCAAGACCCCCAGGATTGGGTGGGAGGGGGCACAGCACCCATAACAGCATCTGCAGCCCCCCCATGCATCTCCCCTTTTTCTCTAGCTTCCTCGAGCCCCACATTCTTCACCTTTTCAGCCTCAGGTAAGGGGACAGAGGGTAAGGGGGCGGTACCAAAGGGGTTAGAGGGTCCCAAATGACCCCTCCGACCCCCCCACAGTGGATGGGGACCCCCACTTTGTGGCCCACGTTCAGGGCACGCCGTACCCCCTCTGCTTCACCCTCGATGGTCGCCCCGGGGACATCCTGCAGCTGCTGAGTGACCCGTCACTCGGTAAGGACACCCGTGTGACCCCCAAAAACCTGTGGGGAGCCCCCGACGCCCCCTAAATGGAGGAAGGGTCACCCCATGTCCCCCTCCCAACCTATTCTACAGGACTAACAGTCCACGGGCACCTGGTGAGTGCCCCATCCTGGCCGAGCGCCCCGTTACGTCCCCGCACCTTTGTCAACACTGTCACCATTTCGGGGCACACCGTCATTGTCACCGTCACCCTCCACGGGATCCGTGTGAATGGGGAGGGTCCCCCCATTTCCCTGCCTTTCTCCCGCCCCACCCAACTCCACCTCCCCCCCGTGATGATGGTTTTGGGGCCGGGGGGGCGCCTGCACCTCCAATGGGGTCCCCGCTTGGAACTCCTGGTGTTGCGTCACCGCTACAGCCGACCCGGCGCCCTGCAGCGCGACCACCTCGGCTTCTACATCACCGACAGCAGCTGGTTGTCCCCGAGGGCCGGGGGGCTGTTGGGTGAGTGCTGTCCTCACCCCCACGGGGTGGCTTTGTCACCTGCACAGGGGGGTGTGACACGTGTCCCCTTTCCTTTAGGCCGCCTGCGGGGCATCCGGCTGTTCCCACTGGGGACAACGGGAACGGCGCGGCTGTCCCGGGGTGAGGTGACAGTGATGGCCACGCTGGTGACAAAGGAGCTGCAGGTGGCACAGGGAACAGCCCGGCCTGGCCGCTGCTGGTTGGTCCCACGTTCCAAAGTGCCAGTGCTGCTGGGGGGGCCCTATGGGGATTTCCTGTCCCCCTCTTCACTGCCAGCCTGAGATTGTCCCTGCTGTCCCCACGGATGTGGGACTCTATGGGGTTGGGGATTCCATGGCCACCTCCAGATCTGGGATGTAGGAAACAATGCAGCCACTGCTGGACCCCATGGGGGGGGACTTCACGGCCACCAGCGTCCCCATGGGTGCTCAGGTGACCCCAGTGCCACCACCAACTCTATGGACGTGTGATATGGGATGTCATGGCTGCCACCAACCTCATGGACTTGTGGAGGCCACCATTGTCCCCAGGAACTCATAGAGACCCCACAGCCACCACCAGCCCCATAGATATGGGGACCCCATGGCTGCCAATATCCTCACACCTCTGGCACATGTGGGAACCCTAAAGCCACCATCAACTTCTGGAGTGCTGAAACAAGCTGAACTGCCCCACCAACCCCCTTCAGGAAACAGGGGACCCCTCTTTAACCCCCCCCAAATAGTCATGAGACTCCAACCACATCTTCAGACTGCCTCGACACCCCAACTCCATGTGTATTTTTATTGCCAAAGCTGCTTTTTAACCATTTCATACAAAAATAATAAATCTCCATCTTCAGAACTGCATGGCTGCCATCAGCGAGTCTGAGAGCTTGGTGGCGATTTTTTCTGCCAGGGAAGAGTGGGGGGGGTGGGGAGGGGGAGGGAAATATGGTCACAACTGGGGGTGCTTGTATTGGGGGGAAATGAGGAAAAGGGTTGACTCACAAAAATTACGGATTAGTTTTCTGCTCACCTGCTCTTTTTTGCAGCTTTTTCCTCCGTTTCCCAGCGGCTGCCAGCCCCTGGCCCTGCAGCAGCGGGGGGAGAGCAGCCACCTCCTCCAAACGTGGGGCACGGAGTGGGGGCTCTTCCTCTTCCCCGCCTCCCCCCGCCTTTGTCCGTGCCTTCAGCTCCACCGTCACCGCACCGAGCTGGGGAGGAGACCCTATAGAACCAATCTCCACACCCTAAAAACCCCAAATTCACCCCAATTCTTTTTTATTTCCATACCTCCAGGTCGTCCCCATTGTCCTCCTGCTCGTGGCTGTCCTCCATGGTCTCCTCCTCTTCCTCAGGGACACACGGGGACATCTCAATACCCGTCACCACCTCCGGAACCACTACAACAGGACCAGGTCAGCGCAGTGGAGATGAGTGGGGGCCGAATTTTGGGGGTAAAAACTCCAAATTCTCACCCGCCAGCGCCTCAGCGTCGCCCCTCTCCAGCGCCTCAAGGTCGAGCTCCGGCCCCATTGATTGTAGGATCTGTGCCTCCAGCTGCACCCCAACCTCGTCACGCTTGGGGGGGTGTGTGTAGTAAGAGATCTTCCCGCTGTGGGATTTTGGGGGTGAATTATGGGGTTTTAGGGTGCAGAGTCCCCCCTCTGTACGCTGTCACACTGCTCACCTGGTCCAATCGTGTAGCAAAGCCACGGCAGCGGCGTGGGGGTCCGGGAGCCCCCCCGGACGGAGGCGGCCCTGCCGGCGGGCCAGGTGGGACAGGAACTGCCGGGGGTCGGGACAGGGGGGCACCCCATAGAGCTGGCTCAGCTGGGGGGAAAAGGGGGACAGACCACGGTCACCCCACTGTCACAGTGATGGGGACCTCCCCGTCCCCACGGCAATAGGGCTGAGCCCCACAGATGCCATCAAACTCCACAGCAATGGGGTGAAGATCCTCCCCAAACATTCCTAAACTCCAATACCCCCATAGCCCCCAGCAGTGGGACTGAATCCCTCCCAAACAGCCCCAAGCCCCACAGCAGTGGAGCTGAAGCCGCCCCCATGACACCCCTAAGCCCCACAGCAGTGCGTCTGAGAACCCCCGGACACCTCCAAACCCCACAGCAATGGCACTGAGACCCCCTCAGACACACAAAGCTCTCCCAGACCCCCCCAGAAATAGGGCTAAGCCCACCCTCCCCCCTCATAGCAATGGGGCTGAACTCACCTGCTCGGGGGGGCAGCGCCGCAGGATGGCAGCAGCGGGGGTCAGGGGGTCCCGCAGGCGCTGTGGGGCCAAAGCCCCCCTGAGTGGGGCGGCTGCAGTGGGGGCTCCTGTCTCCATGACAACACCGGGGCAATCCAACAGCTGGATGTGGCGGTCCAGCTGCACTGTCTGCAGGCACCTGGGAGGGGGGAAGGGGCTTAGATTGACCCCTCCCTCACCCCCACCTTGGGGGAAAGTTGGAGGGGGGCTTGTGTCAGCTCCTCCCTTAGGGAGACAGAGCTTACCTGGTGACCCCTGGCACTGCACCCACCACACACACCCGGCTCCGCTTGAGGCTGTTGATAAGGCTGCTCTTACCCACATTGGGGTACCCTGGGGGGCAAAGTGGGGGTTAAAGGGGCAACTGGGGGGAGTCAAGGGCGGAACTGGAAGTCAAAGAGGTGGGGAACTGGGAGTCGGTGTGGAATAAAGGGTCAAAGGAAGGGGGAATTGGGTGTTAGAGGGGACACTGGGGGTGAAAGGAGTGGAGAGTTGGGGGTTCAGAAGGAAACTGAGTGTCAAAGGGGTGGGAATTGGGGGGGTCAATGGAATGGAGAATTGGGGGTCAGGGGTGAAACTGGGGTCAAAGAAATGGAGATGGGGGTTGGTGGGGAACTGGGGCTGGGGGGAGTCAAAGGGGTGTGGAATTGGGTGTCAAAAGAGCGGAGAATGGAGGGTCAGTAGAAACTGAGAGTCAAAGGGATGGGAAATTGGGGATCAGAGGGGGGGAACTGGGGGTCAGAGGGATCCCCAAACACTGGGGGGTCCTAAAGCCCCGCTCACCCACGACGCCCACAGTGATGGCCGTCTTCACGTCCTGTGAACGGCTGTAGTTGGCCAGCACCCGCAGCAGGCAGTCGGCCCCAACACAGCCACTGCCAGCCAACACCTCCTCTGGGGCTGCTGTCACTGGAACCCGGCTCTGCTTCTGTGTGGGGACACGGGGTGACAATGGGTGACAGTGAGACACCACCAGGTGACACAGGGACATCGGGTGACAATGAGACACTGGGGGACACAGAGACACCAGGTGACAATGGGACACTGGGGGACACAGAGACACCAGGTGACAATGGGACACTGGGGGACACCTGGTGACAGGGGGACACCAGTGGGTGACAATGGGACACCGGGGGACAACGGGACACCACCAAGTGAAAACAGGACGCCAGGTGATGAAGGAATGACAGTGGTAGGGAGAACACCAGGTGACAAGGTGAGAATAGTAAGTGGCAATGGGTGACAGGAGAACACTGTTGGGTGACACAGGGACAGTGGGTGACACTGGCATCAGGGTGACAGTGGGACACTGGGTGATGACAATGACAATGGGCATGGGTGACATGGGACAGAGAACACTGCTGGGTGACACTGGGGGACACTGGGTGACAAAAAAGAACAAACTGGCGGGTGAACCAAGAGCACAAACCAGTGACAACAGGTGACAAAGGAACACCGCTAGGTGACATAGGGACAACAAGGACCAGTAAGTGACAACAGGATGCTGCCGGGTGACAACGGGTGACAACAGGATGCCAGGTGACAAAGGAACAATTGACAAAGGGAGAGCGGGTGACAAGACAACAGCACCAAGTGACAGTGGGTGATGCCAGGTGACAAGGGGACACTGTTGGGTGACACGGGGTGACAAGGGAACATTAAAGGACACTGAGTGACAACAGGACACTGCCTGGTGACAAGGGGACACCGAGTGACACCGGGTGACACCTCCCCCTCCCCCCATTGATGGCAGCTCCCCACCAGGTTGCGGCTCTGCTGCTGCGTGGACGCCTTGAAGGCCACGGTGGGGAACTCAGCACGGAGATACTTCAGCCACGCGGCCACCATGTCCCGCGGCACCAGGTCTGGGGGAGGGACAGGGATGACAACATGTCACCGTGCCACACAGGGGTCCTGTATGCACCCCCCACCCCCATAAAAAAACCCACCTCCCCTCCGTACCGATCTTATTGAGGACCAGCACCAGGCGCTGCCGGCTCCCAGCTCTGCGCACGGCCGCTTCCAGCTGTGGGCTGCGACAGCCCTGCGGGTCCCGGGCATCCAACACTTCCAACACCACATCAGCAGCCTCCAACACCTCCCCCCCCCCCACAAAAAAACCCAATGTGATTCAGCATAGGGGCACCCCCCAAAAATCACTCTTTTTTTTATCCCCCAACCCCAAAACCCAGCGCTCACCTTACGCAGCTCCCGCCCGTACTGCCGCAGCGCCGCCTCTCCCTGCGCATCGCCCCAGCTCGACGCTTCCTCCTTCTAAAAAACCACAACATTATCAAATCGAGGGGGGGTCTCACGGTGGGATGGGGCTGGGGGAAGCAGCCCCCAACTCACTTTTTGCTCAAAATCCCTCTGCCGCCGCAGAGCGTCCTCCTGCAGCCCCCCCAAGCTGCGCCGCTGCCCCACTGCTGCCTCCCGCGCCGCCTCCCGTCGCCGCTGCGCCTCGGCCGCCTGCATGAGGGGGCAGAAATGCCTCATTTTGAGGTCTTTCACCCCAAAACTCACTTTTTTTTTTTTCTCTCCCTCTTGTGTGTGTTCCAGCATTACCCTTTTCTGCCTCTTCTCGTTCTGCTGCTCCACGTGGGCGGCGAATCGGCCCAACTGCGGCACCCCCGGGTCCTTCTTCCCTGCTGCCTTCACAGCTTTGCCCTGCAAGGTGGGATGGGTCCAGTTTGGGAAGGGGGCAATCCCAGTCTGGGGGAAATAACCGGTTTTGGGGGATACTGGACCCAACTGGGGAGGGATCTGGACTGGATAAGGGCGAAACTTATGAGTCTGGGAAGGGGATGATCCCACTTTAGGAAATTAACCACCTTTTAGGAGGAAGTGGACCAGTTTTATGGGGGAAAAATTGGGAACAATCCCAATTTTAGGGGGAAATCTGAGCTGTCTGGAGGGAGGACAGGGATCCGGAGCAGTTCTTGAGGGAAAATGGGAAGATCTGGGGGGAGTCTGGCCCAGTTGTGGAGGAAACTGGGCAAATTTAGGGGGACGATCCCAGTTCAGAAGGAAACTGGCCAAGTATTAGGAGAAATTGGGCCAGTCCAAAGGAAACCGGACCATTCTGTGAGGGGGTCAAATCCCAGTTTGAGGGAGTCTGGATCAATATAGGGGGAGAAATGGTCATATGTGGAGGGAGAAGGGAATCAGACCGGTTTGGGAGGGGAAAATCCCGGTTTAGAGGAATCTGGAGCAGTTCGGGGCGGGGAATTGGATCAGTACGGGTGGAACCGGAGGAGGGAAGGGAAGGCCCGGTTTTGAGGGCAACCGGACCGATTTTTTGGGAGGTGGAGGGAAACAACTAGAGGGAAAAACGGCTCCGTTTGGGGGAAATCCAGACAAATTCTGGGGAAAACGAACGAGTTTAGGGGGAAGAATGTTCCCAATTTGGGGAAAAACGCCCCATCCCGGTGTGCTCCGGCCCCGCTCTCACCTGCAGCCGCTTCCCGCGGGCCGCCTCCCTCCGTCGCCCTGCGGGGAGCGGCAGTGTGACGGGCAGAACCCCCCCCAGACCCCCACCGCCGCCCCCCGGGACGCACGGGATCGGGTCATGGCTGAGCCCACGCCGCTCTGCTCACTTCCGCCTCGCTGCTTCGTCACTTCCGGCGCGACGGCCAAAAACCACGCCCCCTCTACGCCCACCCGAGTGTCGCGCTTAGTGACGCCATCACACTGCGACGCGCCGCGCACAAGATGGCGGCGCCCACACCCCCACAAACGAGCGGGACGGCCCTTAACAAGAGTGCACTTTTTTTATTCCTTTTTTTTTGCGGATTTTTTTTTTCTTTTTTTTTTTTTTTCTTCCTTTTTTAAACGTTTTTTTTTTTCTCTCTCACTTTGGGGCGGGGGAGGGGCCGAGCCGCTGCTTTTATATAATTTTTTTCCTTTTTTTTTTTTTTCTTTTCCTTTGAGCCACCCCCACCCTCCACCCCCCCCCCCCCAAAAAAAAGCGGGTGAAGGGACGGGGGAAGGGCTGCCCTCCAACCCCCCCCACCCCCACCCCCCCCCACCCCCCCCCCCCCCCCCCCCCCCCCCCCCCCCCCCCCCCCCCCCCCCCCCCCCCCCCCCCCCCCCCCCCCCCCCCCCCCCCCCCCCCCCAAGAAAAAAAAAAAAAAGAAAAAAAAAGAAAAAAAAAAAAAAAAAAGCAAAAAAAAAACCGAGAGAAGAAAAAAAATAATAAGGAAAAAAAAAAAAAACCCACCCAAAAAACTAAACCCCACAAAAAAAAAAAAAAAAAAAAAAAGGGAAAAAAAACCAACCAAAAAAAAAAAAAAAAAGGAAAAAAAAAAAGCCAATGGAACCGAAAAATATATATATATATTTATAGGCGGGGCCGGGGCTACGCCAGCCCGAAGCCCTCGGAGCACTCCTGGATGGCCAGCAGCAGCATCTGCCGCAGCTTCTCGTAGCTCTCGTAGGCCGGCAGGTCCAGCTGGTTGAAGCTGTGGGGTGGGACGTCACGGCCCCGTGTCCACGTGTGTCCCCACCCCATATCCCCGTGTCCCCTCAACCCCACTTCCTCATGGCCCCTTATGTCCCCACCCCACATCCCTCCAACCCCACTCCCCATGTGTCCCCACCCCATGATGTATATCCCCATTTCTCCTCACCCCCCCTCCCTCTTGGTCCCACGTCCCCCCAGACTTGTAGCCCCATGTCCCCCCAACCCCATGTTCCAATGTGTCCCCACCCCATATCCCCTCATGTCCCCACCCCATATCCCTGTGTCCCCTCAACCCCACTTCTCATGGTCCCCTATGTCTCCACCCCACATCCCCCAACCCCATGTTCCAATGTGTCCCCACCCCATATCCCCTCATGTCCCCACCCCATATCCCAGTGTCCCCTCAACCCCACTTCCTCACGGTCCCCTATGTCCCCACCCCACATCCCCCCAACCCCACTCCCCATGTGTCCCCACCCCATGATGTATATCCCCATTTCTCCTCAACCCCACTCCCTCATGGTCCCATGTCCCCCCAACCCCATGTTCCAATGTGTCCCCACCCCATATCCCCTCATGTTGCCACCTCATATCCTCACGTCTCCAACCCCGTGTCCCCCCAACCCTCTGTCTCCAGCTGCCCCCAACCCTGTGTCCCCACCCCATGTTCCCAAATCCCCATCAGTCTCCAACCCCATGGTGCCAATGTCCCCAAACCCCATGTTCTCCACTTCACACCTTCCAACCCCATGGTTGCCTCATATCCCCATATCCCCCCCCAACTCCATGTTTCCCCATATCCCATGTCCCATGTGTTCCCAACCAATTCACCCAACCCTGTGTCCCCCACTCCCCATGTCCCATATCCCCCATGTCCCCCCCCACATACCCATGTCCCCGTGTCTCCCCATGTGTCCCCACCAACATGTGTCCCAACCTCCCTACCCCACTCCCCATGTCCCCTCACCCCCCGTGTCCCCACCCCACATACCTACCTGTCACCAAACCCGTGTCTCCACTCCATGTTCCCATATCCCCATGTGTGCCCAACCTCACGTCCCCACATCCCCATTGTCCCCTCAACCCCACTTTCTTATGGCCCCATGTATCCACTCCATATCCCCAGCTGTACCCACTCCATAGCTCCATATCCCCATGTGTCCCCAAATCCCCATATCCCCATATCTCCATCCCCCTATTGCCATGTCAACCTGGTGCCACCTCACCCCAGTGTCCCCATGTCCCCGCGGTGCCACCAAAACACGTTCCCACATCCCCACGTTACATCCCCAACCCCATGGCTCTGTTCAACCACCACTACACCCACATGTTCCTATGTCCCCCCCGTCCCCATGTCTTCCTTATCTCTGTCCCTATGTCCCTGCATCCCCCATCCTTACATGTGTCCCACCCAACCCTGTACCCATGTCCTCCTGTCCCTGTCCCATATCCCTATGTCCTCCATCCCTATCTGTCTCCATGTCCTCGCATCCCTGTCCCCCTGTCCCTGTCCCTATGTCCCCACGTCCCCCCAACTCTTTCACCCCATGTCCTCCCATCCCTGTCCTCATGTCCCCATGTCCCCCTGTGTCCCCATGTCCCTGTGTCCCCATGTCCCCCATCCTATGTATGTCCCCATGTCCTCCCAACTCTTTGACCCCATGTCCCCCCATCCCCATGTCCCCTGTCCTCATGTCCCCCTGTCCCCCGTCCCTATATATGTCCCCATATCCCCCCAACTCTTTGACCCCATGTCCCCCCATCCCCACGTCCCCTGTCCTCATGTCCCTCGTCCCTGTCCCTACGTTCCCATGTCCCCCATCCCTATATAATCCCCATGTCCCCCCCAACTCTTTGACCCTATGTCCTCCCATCCTTGCCCCCATATCTCTCTGTCCCTGTGCTCCCACGTTCCCCATCACCCTCCCTTTGTATCCCCCCCCCACATCCCTCGCGGTGGATCTGGAACTTCTGGATTCCATTCATGCCCTCGAGGGCAGCAAAGCCCTGCAGAGGGACCTTGGATGTCCCCGTCACAAACTGCAGGAACTTGGCCCTGTCTGCCTGGTCAAAGGAGCGCAGCGCCCGCCAGAACCACTGGATCTGATGGGGTGGAAGGGGGGAGGTCACAGCCTGAATCGGTGGGGATGGGGATGTGGGGACATGGGGATACAGGATGTGGGGACTGGGGGATGTGGGGACACAAGAACGTGGGGATGTGGGGATGCAGAGACACAGGGACATGGGAACACGGGGATGGGGGGACATGAGGACACGGGGATGTGGGATTTGGGGACACAAGAACATGGGGATTCAGAGACATGGGTTGTAGGGACATGGGAATGCAAGGATGGGGAAGACATGGGGATGTGGGGATGTGGGGACACAAGAATATGGAGATGTGGGGACATGGGACATGAGACTGGGGACAAAAAGACAGAGGAAAGTGGGGATGGGGAGACATGGAGACATGGGGCCAGGGGGACAAGAGATGTGGGGACACAAAGAACAAACATGGGGACATGGGATGTGGGGATAAGGGGATGTGAGAACAAAGAGACAAGCTGGGATGTGGGGATGTGGGCACAGGGCATGCAGACGTGGGGACACAGGGAAGGACAGGGGGATGGAGGACACGCGGGTGGACACGGAGACACGGGGGTGAGGTGCCACCAGGACGGCAACCCCGGGGGTAAGGAGGGTCTGGGGTTTCCCCCACCTGGATGGAGTTGCCCTGGTACTTGTGGTACTCGGTGTTGGCCTTGAGGTCGTCGATGTCGATGGTGGGCAGCCCCGAGATGAGCAGCTCCAGCTCCTGCTCTGTGAAGATGGAGATGAGGCGCTTCGGGATGATCTCGTAGAAACCCTCCAAGAAGGCGGCCAGCTGCTTCCGGATGGCCCCTGGGGGACAACAGGGGACGTTCAGAGGGGGGGGTTTTGACCACCAGGACCCCAACCTGCCCCCCCCCCAGCCCCCCGGACCCCTGTCTCACCGGTCATGCGCATCTGGCAGACGAGGTGCACGTATTCCTTCTTGTTCTCCTCCGTCACCAGCACGTTGGCTCCGTTGGGTTTGAGGTCCCGCACCTCACACACCCCGAACTCCTGCACCTGGGGGCGGTCGGGGGGGTGAGGGGCAAATCTTGGGGCAGAAGGACATCCGTGGGGCGGAGAGGACACCCCAAGAAAGAGGGGACAACCCTGAGACAAAGGGGACACCCCTGGGACAGAGGGGACACCCAAAATCAGGAGCACCAATGGAGATGGCGGGGAGATTAAGACCATAGGGGCGACCTTATTTTGGGGTGTCTCCAGAGCTCTATGGGCCACAGGTGACCGGATTTCGGGGTGTCCCCATGTCCCCAGGGCTCCATGGGACGCAGAGGACGCGTTTGTGGGGTGTCCGCCCCCTGCTGCAAACCTCGGTGCTGAAGGTGAGGTCGTAGCCCAGCGTGGAGACGTCATTCTCCAGCAGGTAGACCAGGCCCTGGTAGAAGTGGTAGTCCTCGCTCTCCATGTCCGTGTACCTGCGTGGAAATGGGGGTCAGCACCCCTTTTTTGGGGTTCCGACATAGTTTAGGGGGAGTTTCGATACCTTTTTGGGTTCTGCACCCAAAATAGTTGGGTTCTATGCCCCGCAGTTAGGTTCTCCACGCTATAGTTGGGCTCTCTGCCCGAAATTGTTGGGTTCTAGATGCTATGGTTGGGCTCTATGCCCTGTGCTTAGATTCCACGTCCCAAATAGTTGGGTTCTGCACCCAAAATTCTTGGGTGTCCTATGTCCAAAATGGTTGGGTTCCACACAACTGTTGGGTTCCGTGCCCCTCAATGGCATTCTAGACCCCACATTTGGGTTCTGCGCCCAAGACAGCTGGGTCCTACACACTACAGCTGGAGTCTTTGCACCACTGTTGGGTTTGACATGTTACAGTTGGGTTCTACGCCCCACAGCTAGGTTCTCTGCACTACAGTTGGGTTCTATGCCCCAAATAGTTGGGTTCTACACACTACACTTGGGTTCTATGCCCTGTGGTTGGGTTCTATGCCCCAAATAGCTGGATTCTATGCACCACAGTTAGGTTCTAGATGCTACAGTTGGGTTCTGTGTTCCACTGTTGGGTTCTAGATGTTGTAGTTGAGTTCTGTGTTCCACCATTGGGTTTTAGATGCTACAGTTGAATTCTAGACAGGACAGTTGGGTTCTTCACTCCACAGTTGGGTCCTAGACATCATAGTTGGGTTCTATGCCCCATGGTTAAGATTCTAGATGCTATAGTTGAACTCTATGTCCTGTGGTTGGATTCTAGATGCTATAGTTGGACTCTATGCCCTTTGGTTGGGTTCTAGATATTATAGTTGGACTCTATGCCCTTTGGTTGGGTTCTAGATGTTATAGTTGGACTCTATGCCCCGTGGTTGGGTTCTAGATGTTAAAAGTTGGACTCTATGCCCTGTGGTTGGGTTCTAGATGTTATAGTTGGACTCTATGCCCTGTGGTTGGGTTCTAGATGTTAATAGTTGGACTCTATGCCCTGTGGTTGGGTTCTAGATGTTATAGTTGGACTCTATGCCCTGTGGTTGGGTTCTAGATGCTATAGTTGGACTCCATGCCCTGTGGTTGGGTTCTAGACACTACAGTTGTGTTTTACACCCTGTGCTTGGGTTCTGCACCCCACAGTCTGGTTCTATACCCAAAATCACTGGCTTCTGCTCACTACAATTGGGTCCCACGCCCCCAAACCGCCGAGCTCCACCTCCAAACCGTTTGGGTTCCACGCTCCTTACCGGACAGACTTGCCCAGGATGTGTTTGTAGAAGGAGCGGGTGAAGTAGCACTCGAGCAGCCGGTTGTCGTAGACGGCTTTGGCCACGATGCGCCCCACAAACTTGAAGTAGCTGAGGTGGTTGGGGTTGCAGTGGGACGAGGGGTTGATGGTGTAGGTGACCCGGTCGCCCGGCGAGGTGCGGAACAGCGCGTACATGGGGTTGAACATCTCCCTGGAGATGATCATGTACCACTCGCGCAGCAGCCCCCCGGCGTCCTGCCCCTCCTCGCCCTCGAAGACGATGTACCTGCGGCGGGGGGAGAGGGAAGGGGTGGTTGAGGGGATCCCAAACGGCCCCTCGGACCCCAAAATGTGGCCCTACACATCTCACACCAACCCAAAACCCAGCTCCGGGGTCCCCTAAATCCTGACGTAGTCCTGGAGGATGCTGCGTACCCCAAAACTTCATCCTACGGATCTCAGGCCACCCCAAACCCATCCCACATCCCCTAAGGTAGACTTGGGGTATCCTACAGACCCCCCAAAATCTGTCCCTAAGGACCCCACATAACCCCAAACCATCCTTGGTGCCACCCATAACTTGTAACCCTCTTCTAGGGGACCCCACCCAGCCCAAAATCTGTCCCTAAGGACCTCACATAACCCCAAATCCACCCCATACCCCCCTCATGTGGTCCTGGGAGGATGGCACCAAACCTGATCCTAAGGAGCTCATGCAACCTCAGCCTCATCCTACAACCTCTCAGGTGGCCTTGTGGTGCCCTACAGACCCCAGAACCCAACCCTAAGGATCTCACGTCACCCCAAACCCATCCTAAAACCTCTCACGTGGTCTTGTGGTGCCCTACAGACCCCAGAACCCAGCCCTAAGGATCTCACATCACCCCAAACTCATCCTAAAACCTTTCAGGTGGCCTTGGGGTGCCCTACAGACCCCAGAACCCGACCCTAAGGATCTCACATCACCCCAAACCCATCCTAAAACTTCTCAGCTGATCTTGGGTGGCCCTACAAGACCCCAAACCTGCCCCCTGTGGATCTCCCCCCCCGCCTCAACGACTCGGGGTCCCCTGGCTGCCCCCTTTGGGGTGACTTTTTTTTGGGGGGGGTCTCACAGTCGGTTCTTCATCTCCTCGGGGGATTTGCGGTGCAGCTCCCGGTACGAGTCCTCAAAGACGTGGTCGCGCCGCACGTGCACGGCCATGTCCTCCTTGCGCAGGCCTTCATCCAACCTCTCCAGCTCCTGGCGGAAATACCTACAACGGGGGGAAGAGGGAAAGAAAACACCAAAAACCAACAAAAACCCCACAACATTAAAAAAAAAAAATTTTTTTTTGGGGGGGGGGGGAGGCTGTCACCCCCCCGCAGGGACGGCATCGCGTCGCCCCGTACTTGCGCTTGACGTCGAAGTCGAGGACGCGGATGTAGTCGACGAGGACGGCGAAGGGGCCGTCGGCCAGGTGGGTGGTGGACTGCCGCAGGATCTGGTTCAGCACCGTGCGGTGGGTTTCTGGGGGGGTGGGAGGGGGTGAAAAAGGGGTTTTGGGGGTGGTCCCCGGCAGCCAGAACCCTGATTTCTGCCCCAAATCCCAACTCCTCTCAAATCCCCTGAAACCATCCCAGACTCACGACCCCTGTCTCCCCAAATCCCTCAAATCCCCTTTAGATGCTCCAAACCCCCTTCCAGTCCCCCCAAACGCCCCCAGACCTCCCCCCAAACCACCTTTCCCCCCAAGTCACCCCTAAATCCCATTCTAGCCCTCCGAATCCCCCTCAGATCATCTGCAAACTGCCTTTCTCCCCCAAAATCTTCTTCCAGTCTCCTAAATCCTCCCAAACTCTCCTATCACCCCCATCTCCCCTTTCTGCCCCCTAAATCCCCACCAAACCCCTTCCAGCCCCCCAAGTCCCCATCCAAACCCTCTTCCAGACTCCAAAAATCCCCCTCTAATCCCCTTTCCACCCCCCAACTGCTCCCAGTCCCCCCAAACCCCTCTCCAAATCGCTTTCTGCTCCCCAAGCCCCCCTCCAACCCTCTTCCAGCCTCCCCAAATCCCCCCAAGCCCCTTTCCAAATCCCCTAAATCCCCCCAACCCTCTTCCTGTGCTTAAATCCCCCCAAACCACCCTTCTAAACCCCCAAATTCCTCCCACCCCTCTTCCAAACCCCCTTCCAGCCCTGAAATCCCACCCCCACCTTAACATCCCTCAAATCCCCCGACACCCTCCCAAACACCCCCCCAAATCCTCCTAAAAACCCCCCTCCAGCCCCGAGTGCCCCCCATAAATCCCCCCCAATCCCTCCGACAGCCCCACAACCGTCCCTCAAGTCACCCCCAAGCCCCCTCCCAGTCCCCCAAATCCCCCCAATCCTCCCCCCAACCCCCCCCCCCCATCTCTCCCATACCAGCAAAGCGCAGGAACTTCTGGGTGTCGGGGGGCAGGCTGGCTGAGATGTGCATGGAGGAAGGCTCACGGGAGAAGAAGGGGTCGAGTGAGGAGGGGGTGGCGGGGGTCAGCGGGGCTGGGGACAGCGGGGGGGGCTCGTCCTTGATGTGGGCCAGCTGGCTCTCGCGTGTGTCCCGCACCGGAGGTTTGCTCTCCCGCTCCGTGGCGTGCACCAGGAAAAAGGCTTCGACCGCCGGCTGCAGGACTGGAGGGGGGGGAGAGGGAAATAAAGGGGTTAGGGGACCCCAAAACTGAGGAGGGGGTAAGGAAAGGGTGGTTCCTATAGCCCCAAGGTATCCTGAGCCCCAAATTTTCCTCTGAAAGTGCTTTCTTCTTCCCCACATCCCACCCTGGACCCCTCAAATCTGTCCCAAAAACGCTTCCCATCTCCTTAATCCAGCCCCAAAAGCCCCCTTCTAGAAGCTCCTTCCCACCCCCAAACCCTACCCCAGACCTCCCAATGCCCCCTAAAAACCATTTCCCACCCCCCAAAACCTACTCCAGCCCCCCCAAATCCTGTCCCATCCCCTTAAGAGTATCCCAGACCCTGCAAAAAACTAGTCCATCACCCCAGAACTCCCCCAAAAGCCCCTTCCCATCCCCTAAAACCATCTCAGACCCTCAACCCACCCCCCAAAGCCCCTTCCCCATTCCCTAAAACCATCTCAGACCCTCAAAATACCCCCCCTCCCATCTCCTTAATCCACCTGGCCCCCCCAGATTCCCCCCCAAAAGCCCCTTCCCATCCCCAAACCCCATCCCAGACCCTCAACCCAACCCCAAAGCCCCTTCCCATTCCCTAAAACCATCTCAGACCCTCAACCCACCCTCCAAAGCCCCTTCCCCATTCCCTAAAACCATCTCAGACCCTCAAAATACCCCCCCTCCCATCCCCTTAATCCACCTCAGACCCCCCAGATCCCCCCTAAAAACCACCTCCCATCCCCAAAATCCCCCTTCCCATCCCCTTACACCATCCCAGACCCCACCCCCCAGGACCCCCCCAGCCCCTCACCGAGCACGGCGTGCTGGTCGTGGGACTCCTCGAGTTCCTTGAGGCACTCCCCCAGCATGTCCCACAGCTCGTCCAGGCACAGCTGCTCGCTCAGCAATGGCAGTTCTGGGGGGGGCCGTTCTTCCCGCTCCCCCCCCTGCAGCCCCTCTGAGCCTGTGTGTGGGGAGGGGGGCACAGGGTCAGCCCTATGGGGCTGCTGACCCCCTCTGTGCAAATTGGGAACCCCCCAGTTGCACCTGAATGGGATGAGCTGGGGCGTGTGTGTGTGTGGGGGGGGGGACTGGTTTATACTGGGAAGGGAGAAATGAGGGGGATGGGGGTCACTTGGCTGGGGGTGGGGGAGGGGAGAGGGTCAGCCCTATGGGGCTGCTGAACCCCTCTGTGCAAACTGGGAACCTCCCAGTTGCTCCTGAATGGGATGAGCTGGGGTGTGGGGGTGGAGACTGGTTTATACTGGGAAGGGAAAAATTAGAGGGGGGGGAGGGGAAGGTATTATTGAGTCAAGAGGTGGGGGGGGCACAGGATCAACCCACTCCACACACCCAGTGCAAACTGGGAGCCTCCCAATGGGATAAACTGCTGTACTGGGGGCAGGGGGAGGCACTGGTTTATACTGGGGGCAGGGGGAGGCACTGGTTTATACTGGGGAGGGGCATCTGGGGGGGTTCCTGGGTCACTTGCCCCTGGGGGTGGCATGAGGTCAGCCCCATAGTGCTCTGCTGACCCCATCCCACAGAAAGTGGGAGAACCCCAGTCACCCCCTAATGCTATAAACTGGTGTACAGGGGAGGGGGGGGGGTACTGGTTTATACTGGGGGGCACTCACCCACAGAAGGGGCATCCGGGGGGGCGGGCGAGGGCTGGTCCACGTCCATGGGCGACTCGTCGCGGCGGGGGGTGCCGTCTGCTGGGCCGGGCTCAGACTGGGGGGGGCACAGGGTGGGGGGTTATGGGGGGGCCCCGGGGGGGTCCGTGTCACCCCCTGCATCCTCCCCCCACCATAGAGTTGTAGGGGGAAGGGTGGGGGGGTCAGGAAGGGGAAAAAGGAAGGGGATGGGGGAAGGGGAGGGGAAGAGGAAGGGGGAAAGGGGGAGGAAGGGGGAAAGGGGGAAGAAGGGGAAAAGGGGAAGGGGGAAGGGGAAATATAATGTGCAGGAAGAGGAGGATGAAGAGAAGGAGAAAGAAGAGAGGAAGAGGAAGGAAAGGAGAATGAAGATGAATGAGGAAGATGATGAGCAGAAAGAGGAGGAAGAAGGAGGAGAGGAGAGGAGAGGAGAGGAGAGGAGAGGAGAGGAGAGGAGAGGAGAGGAGAGGAGAGGAGAGGAGAGGAGAGGAGAGGAGAGGAGAGGAGAGGAGAGGAGAGGAGAGGAGAGGAGAGGAGAGGAGAGGAGCGGAGGAAGATGGAGAGGGAAGAAGGCTGTGGGGAGAATGGGGGAAGAAGAGGAGGAAGAGAGGAAGCAATGCAGGAGGAGAGAGGGGGAGGAAGAAGAGGAGGGGGAGGAAGAAGAGGAGGAAAACTACAGAGGATGAAAGAAAAGAAGGGGATGAAGAGGAGGAGGAGTAAGGAAAACAATGGCGAAGAAGAGAAAGAAGATGAGGATGAAGGGAAGCAGAAGAGAAAGATACAAAGATGAGGATGAGGAGGAGGAAGATGAAGAGGAAGAAGAGGAGGATGATAAACAGGAGGAGGAAAAGCAAGAAAAGGAAGGAGGAAGAGGAGAGAGAAGAAGAGGATGAAGATGAAGTGAGGGAGAAAGAAGAGGAGGAAGGGGAAAATGAGAAAGGATGAAGAGGAAGAAGAGGAGGAGGAAGAACAGGAAAATTAAAAAGAACGACAAAGTTGAAGAGGAAGAGGAGGAAGAGAAGAAATAAGGAAGGATGAAGAAGAAAAAGAAGACAACGAACAGAAGGAGGAAGAAGGAGGAAAATAAACAGGAAGAAGAGGAGGAAGAAGGAATTAAGGAGGAAGGAGAGGAGGAAGGAGAGTGAAGGGGAATTAAGAAGGATGAGGGGGAGGAGGAAGAGGATGGAGGGAATTAAGGAGGATGAAGGAGAGAAGGAAAAGGATGAAGGAGAGGAGGAAGAGGATGGAAGGAAAAGAAGGAATTAAGGAGGAGAAGGAAGGAGGATGAAGGAGGAGGAAAAGGAGGAAGGAAGGAGGAGAAGGAATGGGGGAAGAAAGGAAGGAAGGGAGGAGGAAGGAGAAGAGGATGGGGAATTAAGGGAGGATGAAGGGGGAGGAAGGATGGAGAATCAGGCGGAAGGGGAGAGGAAGGAGGATGAAGAAGAGGAGGGGAAGGAGGGTGGGGGAATGAAAGGGGGAAAGGGAAGGATGAGGGAAGGGGAGGGAAAAGGGGAATGAAGGGGAAGGAAGGAGGATGGAGGAAATTAAGGAGGATGAAGGAGAGGAAGAAGGAGGGTGGAGGGAATTAAGGAGGATGAAGGAGAGGAGGATGAGGATGAAGGGGAGGAGGAAGAGGATGAAGGGGAGGAAGAGGATGAAAGGGAGGAGGAAGGAGGGTGGAGGGGGGGAGGGACAGCGGTCAGCACCCCAAAAACCCCAACACGCCTCCGAGGCGTGGGGGGATGGGGAGGGGGTCCCCGAGACCCCCGACCTCCCCCGGAGCCTTACCCAGACGCCCGGCTTGCTTGGCCTTCTTGTGTGCCCGGCGCGTGTCGTCGCGGAGCTGGATGATGACCTGCAGCACCCGCAGGAAGAAGCGCTGCGTGGAGGTCTTGGAGGTCAGCACCGACATGGAGGGCAGCTGCAGCTCCCGCCCGCCCAGGGCACGCTTCTGGGATGCCACGATCACAACGCTCTCGGCCGTGTCGAAGCTGGGGGGCACAGGGACGTGGGTCAGCAGGGGGCATCGGGGGGAAAGGAGAGGGGTTGGAGGTGTTGGGAGGGAAAAGCGTGGGGTCAGGAGGGAAAAGTGGGGTCAGAAGGGACCAGAGTTAACAGGAGGGAGAAGTGTGGGGTCAGGAGGGAAAAGAGTGGGGTCAGAAGGGACCAGAGTTAACAGGAGGGAGAAGTGTGGGGTCAGGAGGGAAAAGAGTGGGGTCAGAAGGGACCAGAGTTAACAGGAGGGAGAAGCGTGGGGTCAGGAGGGAAAAGAGTGGGGTCAGAAGGGACCAGAGTTATTGGGGAGGAAAAGAGGGGGGTCAGAAGGGATCAGAGTTATTGGGAAGGAAAACAGTGGGATCAGGATGGAAAACAGTGGGGTCAGTAGGGATCAGAGTTATTGGGAGGGAAAAGAGTGGGGACAGGATGGAAAACAGTGGGGTCAGTAGGGATCAGAGTTATTGGGAGGGAAAAGTGTGGGGTCAGGATGGAAAACAGTGGGGTCAGTAGGGATCAGAGTTATTGGGAGGGAAAAGTGTGGGGTCAGGATGGAAAAGAGTGGGGTCAGTAGGGACCAGATTTAACAGGAGGGAAAAGAGGGGGTCAGGATGGGAAAGAGTGGGGTCAGAAGGGATCAGAGTTAATGGGAGGGAAAAGAGGGGGTCAGGATGGAAAAGACTGGGGTCAGTAGGGACCAGAGTTATTGGGGAGGAAAAGAGCGGGATCATTATAGAACACAGTTAATGGGAAGGAAAAGAGTGGGGTCAGAGTTAACAAGAAAGAAAAGAGTGGGGTCAGTAGGGATCAGAGTTATTGGGAAAGGAAAACAGTGGGGTCAGCAGGGATCAGAGTTATTGGGAGAGAAAAGAGAGGGGTCAGTAGGGCTCAGAGTCAATGGGAAAGGAAAACAGTGGGGTCAGCAGGGACCAGAGTTATTGGGAAGGAAAAGAGTGGGGTCAGTAGGGACCAGAGTCGCTGGGAAAGGAAAACAGTGGGGTCAGCAGGGACCAGAGTTAATGGGGTCAGCAGGGACCAGAGTTACTGGGAGGGAAAAGAGTGGGGTCAGTAAGGACCAGAGTTATTGGGAAAGTAAAACAGCGGGGTCATTAGGGAACAGAGTTATTGGGATGGAAAAGAGTGGGGTGAGGGGGGAACTGAGCGGGACCAGAGTTGCTGGGAGGGAAAAGAGTGGGGTGTGTGAGCAGGGACCACACGTGGACCCCTCGGGGCCGCTCACCGGCTCTGCATCTTGCCCTTGAGCTTGGCGCTGGGGGGCTGCTCGTCGGGGACCCCCTCTGGGGACGGCGCTTCGCTCTGCGCCCTGCGCTGCTGCTCCAGGTTGTACTCGCGGAGCTCGGCCAGCAGCGTGCCTGCAGGGGGTGGGGGGCAACGTCAGGGCCGACAGGAGGGGGTCGGGGGGTCGGAGGTGAGGTTTGGGGAGGGGGGGGTGACCCACCGATCTGGCGGCACAGGGTGGCCCCCAGCTGCCGGGCGCCGCTGAGCAGCAGCCGCAGGACGGTGTCGCGGGTGCCGGGGTCACCCCTGGAGAGCTGCAGGAGGACGTTGGCGGCGTCCTCCAGTCCTTCCTCTGAGCACGAGTGGGATGTCAGCACCTGGGGGGGCAGGGAGGGGGAGACGGGGGATGGAGGGGGGGTTTGGGGGTGGTTTTCTCCCTCAATGCGCCTCCACGGACAGCGAGGGGATGGGGGGATGTAGAGGATGGGGGGGATTTGGGGTGGTTTTTCCCCCACAACCGACCCCAACAGACAACTGGAGGATAGCGAGGGACACGGGTGATGTATGGGATGGGGGGGTTTTGGAGTGATAGCCCCCAAAGTTCATCACCACAGACAACCGGGGGATAGTGAGGAGACGTGGGTGATGTATGGGATGGGGGGTTTGGGGTAATTTTCCCCCAAACTGACCCTTACAGCCGACTGAGAAATAGTGAGGGGATAGGGGCGATGTATGGGATGGGAGATTTTGGGGGGCTTTCCCCTAAAACTGACTCCCATGGGCAGCTGGGGGACAGCAAAGGAACGTGGCTGATGTGTAGAGGATGTGGAGATTTGGGGGGATTTTGGGGTGACGTACCCCAAAACTGACCCTACAGATAACAGAAATAGTGAGGTGATGTAGAGAATGAGGGGTTTTGGGGGTCATTTCCCCCAGACTCACCTCCACTGACAGCTGCAGCTGGCTCTCGGTCAGCCCCGTGGCGGCCATGCGGGGGTCTGCGCTGCTCTCACCCCCCTTGGCTGGGGGGGACTTGGAGCTCTTGGGGGTTGCTGGGGATGGGGGTCACGGTGCCGTCAGTGGGGCTGGTGGTGCTGTGCCCCTCCCAGTGCGTCCCAGTTCCCCTCCCAGTGCTGCTGTTTGTAGCTCACGGCCACCTCCACTCCTGTCCCCACGTCCCCGGTCCATCCCTTGTCATCTTGTCCCCCACCCCATCTATGTCCCCATCCCCTTTTCCATCCCTCCCATCCCCAACCCCACAACCCTGACCCCATATCCCCGTCCTCCATTCCCCCATTTCCTCAACCCCATGGCTGCCCTTCCCCATCATCCCCACATCCCCAGCCCTATTTCCAAGTCCCCGGCCCCGTTCCCAACACCGTGTCCCCATCCTTGTCCCCAAGTCCCTGTCCCCATTCCTGTAACCATCCCCGTATTCCTATCCTCATCCTCACCCCGTCGACCCCATGCCTCTGTGACCACACCCCTATGTCCCAGTATTCCCATGTCCCCCCATATCCCAGTATCCCCATGTCCCCGCATCCCTAAAATCCCATATCTCTGTACCTCCACGTTCCCACATCCCCTTATTCCCACATCCCCGTATCCCCATTACTGCACCCCATGTCCCCATCCCCCTGTAGCCATCTCTGTACCCCCACATCTCTTTACCCTCCACCCTGTACCCGCAGGTCTTCTGATTCCCATGTCCCCCCATTCTTGTACCCCCACCCCCCTGTACCCCCATGTCCCCATCCCTCTGTACCCCCCATTCCTGTACCACCATCCCCCTGTACCCCATCCCTATACTCCCCCATCTCAAGTCTCCCCATCCCCCTGTATCCACATGCCCCCACGTCCCTGTACCCCCAGATCCCCTTATTCCCATTTCCCCCATCCCCCTGTACCCCCATCCCTGTACCCCCACGTCCCTGTACCCCCCCATACCCCATCTCTACACTCCCCCATCCCTGTACCCCCATCTTTGTACCCATCTCCATCTCCCAACATCCCCACGTCCCCGTACCCCCCCCCCCCTCTACCCCAGATCCCCTTATTCCCACGTACCCCCATCTCTGTACCCCCACATCCCTGTACCCCATGTCCCCATCCCCCTCTACCCCCTCTCTGTACCCCCGATCCCTGTATCTCCATCCCTGTACCCGCATCCCCTTATGTACCCCAAGTCCCTGTACCCCACGACCCCCTCCCCCTCTACCCCCTCTCTGTACCCCCGATCCCGTGCCCATCCCTGTACCCCATCTCCTTTGACACATCCCGTGCCCATCTCCATCTCCTGACATCCCCGCATCCACGTACCCCCATCCCCCTCTCTACCCCCATGACCCCATCCCCCTGTTCCCCCATCTCCGTATATCCCCCATCCCTGCACCCCATCCCCCTCTACCCCCAGGTCCCCTTATTCCCATGTCCCCATCCCTATACCCCAATCAATCCCCCCGTACCCCCAAGCCCCCATCCCCCTGCACCCCCATCTCTGTACTCCCACATCCCTCTACCCCACCTCCGTATCCCCCATCCCCCCGCACCCCCATCTCTGTACCCCCACCCCCAACGTCCCCCCCATCCCCCCAAATCCCCCCACCCCCCCAGCACTCACCCCCTGCCGCAGCGCTCCCAGCACCCGTGGCTGCCGCTCCTCCTGCAGCCGCTCCTCCTGCAGCCGTGGGGCTGTGAGCTGCCGCTCCTCCCGCCCCCGCCGCGCCGCCGCTGCCCACCCCGCTCCCGGTGGGGGTCGCTGACCCCCCCTCGGCCCCTTTCCCCCCCTCCGGGAGCGCGATGGAGATGAGGGACAGCAGCCTCAGCAGCTTCTCGGTCAGCAGCGCGCTGCGTCGGATGACGCCGTGGGACAGCATGTTCATCAGCTGCCCCAGGGGGGAGGCCTCCAGCCCCGACCCCCCCACCTCCCCGTCGGGACCCCCGCCCCCCGGCCCCGCTTTGGCCGAGCCCTTCCCCTTCCTGCTGACGTTCATGTTGTCCAGCTTCACCAGCAGGTCCCAGAAGTCGGTGCTCAGCCCCATGGCGGGGGCGGCGGGGGCGGGGGGGTTGGGGGTGGGGGTGGTCGGGGCGGGGGGTGGGGGGCAGGGGCTGCCGCCACCACCACCACCACCTCCCCCCGGTTTGGGTGCGCCGCTGCGGTCGCTGGTGGTGGGGTCGGGTGCGGGGTCACGGGCGCGCTGCTGGGTGAAGTGGCTGGGGAACACCTGGAGGGGGGGGAAAGTGAAAAAATGGGGGAAAAGGGGAGAAAACGGAAGAAAAAAAGAGGTGTTCCAGGGGGAGAAATGATGCACTGCGCCCCCCCAGCCCCCTTCACAGGTTATGGGGCCGTGTTCCAGAGCAGCCTTCAAGCAACTCCAGGGATGGTGAGGAAACCCTTGGAGACCCCCAGGCTGTGCCCCAGAGCCTCTCCCAGTAGGGTCCAGAGCACCCCAGACCCCAAAACCCAATAGGGAGCCCCCAAAGGCCCCCAGGACATGCTCCAGAGTCCCCTAAGATGCTCCAGTGCCTCCCAAAGTTTGGAGGGAGGAAAGGGTGGGGAAAATCACCCCCAACACGGTGTACCGCACTGACCCGGATGGGACAACTCATCCCAAAGCACCCCCCAGGACCTGATGAGGACCACACCCCCCACCCAAAGTCTCCCAAAGCCCCCCAAGACCTGATGGGGGACCCCCCCCCTAAGAAGATCCAGTGCCTCCCAAAGCCCCCCAGGACCTGATGGAGAGCCCCCAAAGCCCCCCAGGATGTGCTCCAGAGTCCCCTAAGATGCTCCAGTGTCTCCCAAAGCCCCCCAGGACCTGATGGGACCCCCCAAAGCCCCCCAAATTGGGGCCTCCCAAAGTCCCCCTCCTAAATGGGACCCCCCAGGATGTGCCCAAGAGATCCCCCTAGCCCCCCAGACCTGCCCAGTGCCTCCCAAAGCTCGGGCGTGGTGCCCCCCATGGAGAGCCCCCAAAGACCCCTGATGAAGGAGTGCCCCCAAAAGCCCCCCCAATGGGGACATGGGATGCCCCAGAGCCCCCTAGCTCCGGTGCTCCCAAGCCCCCCAGTGCCTCCCAAAGCCCCCCAGGACCTGATGGGACCCCCCAAAGCCCCCCATGATGTGCTCCAGAGTCCCCTAAGATGCTCCAGTGCCTCCCAAAGTCCCCCAGGACCTGATGGGGACCCCCGAAGCCCCCCAGGACATGCCCCAGAGACCCCCAATAGGCTCCGGTGCCTCCCAAAGCCCCCCAGGACCTGATGGGACCCCCGAAATCACCCCCAAAGCCCCCAAAACCCTCAATCCCATCCATCACCCGTGTCCCCTCACTGGCCATGGAGGGGAGTTTTAGAGGAAATCACCCCCAAAACCCTCAATCCCATCCATCACCCGTGTCCCTTCAATGTCAGTGGAAAAGAGTTCTGGGGGAAATCACCCCCAAACCCTCAATCCCATCCATTCAGCCCAGCTGGATGAGCGTATCGAGCACGTGCCGGCAGACGACGGGGGCCGCCTGCGGGTGGATGTGGACGGCGGAGCCGGCGGCGGCGGCGTGTTTCTCGGTGTGTTTCCTGCCGGGAGCCCTCTGGATCTGAAAGATGTTGGTCCGACAGCCCAACGCCGCGTCCATGGACACGGAGAGCCACGAGAGCTGCCCGGAGCTGATGGGGAATGGAGTTGTGGTGGTGAAGGCTGTCCACGTGAGGGGTGTGGGGGGGGGTGCATGGGGGAAAGAAAATCGGGGGATCAAGGGGGGTCGCCCGTAGGAGTTGGTGGGGTGAAGGATGTGGGGAGAATGGGGTCAGTGGGGTCTGGGGGGTGTGGGGATGGGGAATGGGGGTTAGTGGGGTGAAGGTTTTGGGGGAAAGAAAGGGGTCAGGGGGGGCTGGGGGTCTGGGGTAGGGGGTCAGTAGGAGTTGGTTGGGGGGAAAGAAGGGGGTCAGTGGGGTGTGGGGATGGGGAATGGGGTTGGTGGGTGAAGGCTGTGGGGGAAAGAAGGGGGTCAGGGGGGTCTGGGGGTTCTGGGGATGGGGAATGAGGGGCTGGTGAGGTGAAGGCTGTGGGGGAAAGAAGGGGGTCAGTGGGGTCTGGGGGGTCAGTTGGTTGGGGGGGAAAGAAGGGGGTCAGGGGGGTCTGGGGGGTTCTAGATGGGGAATGTGGACAGTGGGGTGTGAACGGAAGAAGTCAACTGGAAAGGGGGCAACAGGCAGTGGGGAGGAGTAAGCGGGGAGAGAAGTCAGTGGTGGGGAGAGAAGTCAATGGGGAGGGGAGAAGTCAGTGATGGGGGAGAAGTCAATGGGGGAGAAAAGTCAGTGATGGGGAAGAAGTCAATAGTTGGGGAGAGGTCAACGGGGAGGAGAAGTCAGTGATGGAGAAGTAGTAGTAAATGGGGGAGGAGAAGTCAATGGGGGGCAGAAGTCAGTGATGGGGGTGAGAAGTCAATGGGGGGGAGAAGACAGTGATGGGGGAGAAGTCAGTGATAGGGGAGAGAAGTCAACGGGGAGGAGAAATCAGTGATGGGGGAGGAGAAGTCAATGGGGGGGGACAAAGGGAGGACGGAGAGGAGTGGTAGTGTAAATGGGGGGGGGGTAGGAGCGCAGAGGGGACGCGGCGGCTTCTCACCGGGGCTGCGGAGGATGGCGGAGAGCGCGGAGGTGCTGGAGTGACCGAAGAGCCTCTCGTGCATCAGCTGCCTCTGCCTGGCCTCCTGCTCCCGGCGCAGCGCCTGCGCCTCGGCGGCGATGTCGGGCGGCATGACGGCCAGCACGCTGTCCTCCATGTCCTCCAGCACCGAGCGCCGCAGCTCCGACGGCAGCGTCTGGATGAAGGTCACCGGGTCCATCGGAGCATCCGAGCTGGTGGCCTGGGCCAGCTCCCGGCGCTGCTGCTCCGCTCGCTGCTGCGCCAGCACCTGGGGGGGGGACAAGGGGGGGGTTGGAAGTTGCCCCCGGTCGTTTATCGGGACGCTGCTGCCTCTGATCGAGCAGATTTTGTTTGCGATTGCAACGCTGGGCCTCCTGCAAGCAGGGGAGCGCCCAGAAAGCAGCCTTCCATCTTTTTACGCCCTATTGATCGATGCTGATCTCTTTCTCTCTTAGACCCTCGCTGGCGGAATACTTTAGGGTCACAATCTTCTTTGGCTCCCCAGCAGGTCCTGGGGGCTTTGGGAGGCACTGGAGCATCTTAGGGGGCTTTGGGAGAGGTCCTGGGGGGCTTTGGGGAGTCCCCATCAGGTCCTGAGGCGCTTTAGGAGGCACTGCAGCATCTTAAGGGGGCTCTGGAGCATGTCCTTGGGGGTTTTGGGGGTCCCCATCAGATCTTGAGGGGCTTTAGGAGGCACTGGAGCATCTTAGGGGGCTCTAGAGCACGTCCTGGGGAGCTTTGGGGGGTCCCCATCAGTCCTGGGGGGCTTTGGGGGCTCCCCATCAGGTCTTGAGGGGCTTTGGAGGCTCTGGAGTATCTTAGGGGGCTCTGGAGCATATGCTGGGAGGCTTTGGGGGGTCCCCATCAGATCTTGAGGGGCTTTAGGAGACACTGGAGCATCTTAGGGGGCTCCGGGACAGGTCCTAGGGGGATTTTGGGGGCTCTCCATCAGGTCCTGGGGGGCTTTGGGGGGTCCCCATCAGGTCTTGAGGGGCTTTAAGAGGCTCTGGAGCCTATGAGGGGTCTCTGGAGCACATCCTGGGGGGTTTTGGGGGGTCCCCATCAAGTCTTGGGGGGCTTTGGGAGGCACTGGACCATCTTAGGGGCTCTGGGACAGGCCCTGGGGGGCTTTGGGGGCTCCCCGTCAGGTCCTGGGGGCTTTGGGAGGCAGTGGAGCATCTTAGGGGGCTCTGGAGCACGTCCTGGGGGGCTTTAGAGGCTCCACATCCAATCTCCTCACTAAACCTACAAACACTGGACAGAGGGGAGGATCTTGACGCCTGCCCTTCACACCCCAACCTTCCCACAGAGTGAGGCAGCCTGGCTTTGCGCAGAGGCCCCGGCTGCTCTGTTGTCTGTTAAATGTGTTTTTCTTTTGCTGGGAGACAACAGGACAACCCTAACAGGACAACCCTACAACGTGTTGAACTCCAGTCCCTAACGCAATGCCCGCATTGTTTGGAACGTTCAACAACTACTGCAGTTTTGCAAGGAGGAATTAATCACGCAATTCAGCAATGATGTTTCCAAAACCTGCAGCTAAGATATACAGCACTCCCACTTCTTACAGCAACAGCTGCTAAGGGTAAGTTACAGAGTGCAAACACATCCACGTTCGACTTCTTCAAACCAATTGCCTTTCCTAATATTCAATGCACAAACAACATTCCGTTCCCACGGGGGAATGCACAGGTTAGGCCTTGCCCCCCCCCCCCCTCAAGCCACGCCCTCATGGAGTAACCCCCCCAACCACCCCCAAGTTAAAAGGCTCCGGGCATGAAAGGGTTAAGTTCAGCAATAGGCAACAGGCCCCGCCCCCGGAAAAAGCCCCGCCCCCCCCGTTGGACAAGCCCCGCCCCTTTGATTAAGCCACGCCACAGACTCCTATAGGCCCTGCCCACCCAACTCAGACCCCACCCACGGCCATTAGCCACACCCCCTCCACAGCAGACCACGCCCACACCCACCTGTAGACCCCGCCCCCTTCCTTCAGACCCCGCCCCATCGACCTCAGACTGCACCCACCCTTAGGCCACGCCCATCAACCCAGACTCCACCCACGCCCACTTTAGGCCCCGCCCCCTTTTTAGACCGTGGCCACAGCTGACTCCACCCCACCCCCAACCAATAGCCATGCCCACTCCCATCCCTAGGCCACGCCCCCCATGCGTGCACGGTTAGGCCCCGCCCACCCCTGACCACCCAGTCTATTAGGCCCCGCCCCCTCCACCGCAGACCACACCCACAAGCAATAGCCACGCCCACTCCCCCAGTCAGGCCCCACCCCTCCACATCAGACCCCACCCAACTCTAAGCCCCGCCCTCTCCACCCCACACCCCACCCACAATTGCCCCGCCCACTTCCCTCAGGCCCCGCCCCCATAAAACACCACCCACCTTTAAGCCCCGCCCCCCACCCAGACCCTTCCCACAATCAATAGCCCCGCCCACTTCCTCAATCAGGCCCCGTCCGCACACCTACAAGTTAAGCCCCGCCCCCTCCTTCCCAGACCCCGCCCACAACCTATTGCCCCGCCCCCTCCACCTCTGACCCCGCCCACCCCCATCAGATCCCAATCCACCTCCACTTTAAGCTCCGCCTCCTTTTCCACACACCACGCCCACAAGCAATAGCCCCGCCTCCTCCCTCAGGCCCCGCCCCTTCTCCTCAGGCCCCGCCCCCACGCACCTCCTCCTGTATGGCTGGGGGCAGCGCTGCCAGGAACTCGGGGCTGACCTCGGTGAGGCCGGGGGTGGCCACCACGGGGGGGGCGGGGCTGGGGGCTGGGGGGGTGCGGGCGGGGGGCCGGATGCCCAGCTGGTTCTGCAGCACCTCCCGGCGGATGTCCTCGGGCAGCGCCGCCAGGAACGAGGGGTCCACGCCCTCGGGGAGGCTGATCCCTAAAATATGAGGGGGGGGGGAGAGAGGGGATCTTTTGAGGACACCCCCACCCCCCTATGGAGATCCCCTCTCTATGGAGACCCCCCCAGAGACTCCACCAGGGGATGGGAGGGAGACGTGCCCATGGGGGCACCTACTGGGGACATGGGGTGGGGGGCTATGGGGACTGAGAGGGGAGAAAGGGACGGGGGGGGGGATAAACGGGGACACCCCCAAGGTCAGGGGATGGGGGACCACATCTCTATGGGGACACAGCGGGGGGACATGGAGGGATGGGGGGGGTCCATGGGGACACCCCCAGGGCTTAAGGATGGGGTTGGGGGGCTTCAAGGAGTTGGGGGAGGTTATGGTGGTACCTGGTGGGACGTGGGGAGGACAGTGGGAGGGATGTGGGGACCTCCTTGGGGGAAATGGAGACCCCGCTATGGGGCACGGGGACACCTCCAGGGACTGGGGATGGGGGGGGTCATATGTTCATGGTGGTATCTACTGCGACGTGGGGACATGGATCTCCGTGGGGACCTCCTTGGGGACATAGGGACCTGGGGATGTCCTTGGGGACATGGGACTTGAGGACATGGGGACGTCCTTGGGGACGTGCACCTCCTTGGAGACATCCTTGGGGACATGGACCTCCTTGGGGACATAAGGATGTCCTTGGAGACACAGGGACCTCTTTGGGGACATGGGGACTTGAGGACAAGGAACTCCTTGGGGACATGAGGACATCCCTGGGGACATGGATCTCCTTGGGAACATAGGGACTGGGGGATGTGGACCTCACTGGGGACACTGGGACCTCCTTGGGGACATGGGGATCTCCTTGGGGACACTGGGACTTAAGGACATGGACCTCCTTGGGGACATCCTTGGGGACACGGGGACCTGAGGGTGCCCTCCGAGACGTGAGGACTTGAGGACATGGACCTCCTCAGGGACATGGGACATCCTTGGGGACATGGACCTTTTGGGGGAGCTCCTTGGGGACAGGAGGACTTGAGGTCATGGAACTCCTTGGGAACACAGGGACTGGGGGATGTGGACCCTCCTGGATACACTGGGACCCCCTTGGGGACACAGGGACTGGGGGATGTGGACCCTCCTGGAAACACTGGGACCCCCTTGGGGACATCCTTGGGGACATAAACCCCCTTGGGAACACAGGGACTGGGGGATGTGGACCCTCCTGGGGACACTGGGACCCCCTTGGGGACACAGGGACTGGGGGATGTGGACCCTCTAGGGGACATTGGGACCTCCTTGGGAACATCTTTGAGGACATGGACCTGCTTGGGGACACTGGGACCTCCTTGGGGATATGGACATCCTTGGGGACACAGGGAGTGGGGGATGTGGACCCTCCTGGGGAAACTGGGATCCCCTTGGGGACATTGGGACCTCCTTGGGGACCTCCTTGGGGACATGGACCTCCTTGGGAACATAGGGACCGGGGGATGTGGACCCTCCTGGGGACATCCCTGGGGACATCAACCTCCTTGGAGACACAAACCTCCTTGGGGACACGAGGGCTTGAGGACATGGACCTCTTTGGGGACACAAGGATCTCCCTTGGGGACATAGGGACCTCCTTGGGGACCTCCCTGGGGACACGTGGGTACACCTGGGGACATTTGGGGACATTTGGGGACGCTGACCAGCGAGGGGGTCCTCCTCCTCGGAGCTGGTGGAGGGCAGCGGTTCCTCCAGGATCCCCCGTGAGTCGGAGCCCGACATGGCTGCGGCCGAATCCCTCGTGGAGGGGCTCTCCGAGGACGAGGCGGGGGGCGAGCTGGGAGGGGGGGGGGTCCCAAAAACATCGGGGTCAGCCCAAAGTGTGTGTGTGTGGGGGGAGGGGGGGTCACCCCCAAAATCTTGGGGGGAGGGGGCTGTAAAGTTTGGGTGTTCTTCCATAGAGAATGGGGCACGATAAAGCGGTGCGGACACAACGGGGGCACCTCAAAATTTGGGCTCTCCCCTAAAATTGGGGTGTCCCCCCCCTTCCCCCAAATGTGTGCAACCTGCCCCCCCCCCCCCCCCCAAAAAAAATGTGGGTGTCCCACCATCAAATTTATGGGGGGGGGGAAAGAGGGTGAATTGGACACAATGGGGACTGTGGTGAGATGGAGAGGGATGATGTGTCAATACTGGGGCACCCCAACATTTGGGTCAGTCCCAAAATTGGGGCACCCCACCCCAAAATATGAGTCCCCCCCCACCTCAAATTGGGGTACCCCCCCCAGTCGTGTCTACGGGGTGTCAAATTTGGGGTTTTCCCCCTCCATCATGTTTATGGGGCCCTTGTGAGGTCTCAAATTGGGGTTACCACCCCCCCCCCCAAATGTTTACGGGTCCCTATGGGGTCACAAATATAAGTCCCCCCCCCTCAAAAAAAAATTTATGGGGCCCCTACGGGGGTCTCAAATTCAGGGTCTCCCCAACCCATCACGCTTATGGGGCCCCTATGGGAGTCTCACCTGTCGTCAGTGGGGTGGGCGGCATCGGGGGCTCCTGGTGGGGCTGGAGGGGGTCCCTGAGGGGTTCCGGGGGGGCCCTGTGGGGCCGCAGACCCCCCCTCACCCCCCTCCTCTGGTGGCCCCGAGCCCAGGCTGGATGTGTCCATGGGGGACCCCTCCAGGGCGCTGCTCACCGCCGTCAGAGCATCCGAATCCTCCGCGCGCTCCGGGGACAGCGAGGCTGGGGGGGGGGGGTGGGGGGAGATCCTAAATGGAGGCTAAATCCCATAAATAGGTCCCAAAGACCCCCAAATCCACCTTAACGGCACCAAAAGGATGCTCGAGGCCCCCAAAACAGTCCTCAAAGTCACCCGAATTGATCCTAAAAGGCCCTGACGTCGATCTTAGCATCCCTCCGTCAATCCTAAAGCCCCAAAAGAGATCCTAAAGCCCCCACGTTGATATTAAAGACCCCAAAACTGATCCTAAAGCCCCTCCAAATTCACCCTAAAGCCCCCGCGTTGATCCTAAAGACCCCAAAACTGATCCTAAAGACCCCCCAAATCAACCCAAAAGCCCCCAGAATTCATCGTAAATCCATCTTGAAGATACCCCGCAATCAATCTTAACCCCCCCCCCCAACCAATCCGTAAGACCCCAAAATCAATCCTAAAGCCCCCCCCAAATTAACCTAGGAATCCCCAAATCGACCCTGGTCCCCCCCCAAAGCAACTCTAAAGACCTCAAATTGATCCTAAAGACTCCGAAATCGATCCTCAAAGCCCCAAAATCGATCCTGAAGACCCCAAATCAATCCTACAGACTCCAAAAGTGAATCTCAAAGCCCCCAGCTTGATCCTGAAGACCCCAAATCAATGTTGACCACCCCAAAAACAATCCTAAGGACCCTCAAATTGATCCTAAAGGCCCCAAATTGACCCTAAGTCCCCTCCAAATCGATCCTAAAGACCCCAAATTGATCCTAATCCCGTCCAAAATGGATCCTAAATCCCCCATAATCAATCCTGAAGACCTCAAACCAATCCTAATACCCCCAAATCGATCCTAAAAACCCCCAAATTGATCCTAAAACACACCAAAGTCAATCCTAACCTCCCCGAAATCAACACTAAAGACCCAAAATTGACCCTAACCCGCCCCAAATCAATCCGAACACCCCCCAGATCAACCCTAAAGACCCCAAACTGATCCCAACCCCCTCAAAATCCATCCTAAAGACCCCAAAAAGGACCCAGAAGACCCCGGAATTGATCCTAACCCCCTCCCCAAATCAATCTGACCCCCTCCAAAATCGATCAAGATCCCCAAAAGGACCCTAAAGACCCCAAAATCGACCCGACTCCCCCCCTCAAATCGACCCTAAAGACCTCAAATCGATCCTATTCCCCCCCCCCCCCCAACTCACTGATGGTGGGAGCAGGCGACAGCTCCATCTGCGTGGCCTCAGCTTCCTGGGGGGGCCGTCCTGGTCCCCCCTCCTCGTGCTCGGGGGGCGGTGGGGGGCGGCCGGGGGCTTCGGGGGGGGGCTGTGGGGCGGTGGGCGCGGGCTCCAGCATCACCAGCGTGCGGTGGGGGGGGGGCTCCCCTGTTGTCTCTGGGTTTTGGGGAGGGGAAGGGGGCAGAGATTAAAAATCAGAGGCTGTGTGTGTGTGTGGGGGGGGGATGGGGGGGTCAGCAGCACCTCTGGGTGCCCCCCCAGCCCATAAACCCAAATAACCTGCAGCCAGGGGTTCCCGTGGGGGAAAGTAGTCGGCTGCATCGTTACCTCGAGTGTGGGGCCCCATCCCGGCCCCCCAACAATACAACCGACTACCTCACCCCCCCGGGGCCACACCAAGACCCCCCCCATGGGAACGGCCCCCACCCCAAACCCGGCCCTGAAACCCTATAGGGTGAGGGAGGGGAGGGAAGAAAGGATCCACACATGGGCTGAAATCCTACAGATTGGTAAGAGAACCCCCCCCCTCCCACCCCCAAAATCCCATATATAGGGAAAAAAGATGGGACCCCAACCCTAATACCCCATGTATAGGGAAAAAACAGAGGGACCCCCACCCTAAAATCCCATCCATAGGGAAAAAAGAGGGGGATCCCCACCCTAAAATCCCATATATAGGGAAAAAAGATGGGACCCCAACCCTAATACCCCATGTATAGGGAAAAAACAGAGGGACCCCCACCCTAAAATCCCATCCATAGGGAAAAAAGATGGGACCCCAACCCTAAAATCCCATCCATAGGGAAAAAAGAGGGGGATCCCCACCCTAAAATCCCATATATAGGGAAAAAAGATGGGACCCCAACCCTAATACCCCATGTATAGGGAAAAAACAGAGGGACCCCCACCCTAAAATCCCATCCATAGGGAAAAAAGATGGGACCCCAAACCTAATACCCCATGTATAGGGAAAAAACAGAGGGAATCCCACCCTAAAATCCCATCCATAGGGAAAAAAAGAGGGGGACCCCCACCCTAAAATCCCATATACAAGGAGAAAAAGAGGGACCCCACCCTAAAATCCCATCCACAGGGAAAAAAGAGGGTCCCCACCCTAAAATCCCCTCTATAGGGAGAAAAAAGATGGGACCCCCACCCTAAAATCCCATCTATAGGGAGAAAAGAAGGGAATCCCATCTCCAAAATTCTATATATAAGGTGAAAACGGAGGGACCCCCACCCGAAAATGCCATCTATAGGGAAAAAAGAGGGGACCACCCCACCCTAAAATCCTATATAAGGACAAACTACAGGGACCCCCCCACCCTAAAATCCTATATATGGACAAACTAACAGGACCCCCCCCAAATCCTAAATATAACAACAAATAGTGCTTCCTCCTCCTCCCCCCCGCCAAAATCATCCCCCAACCCCAACACCTCCCCCCCAGAACGTCCTCACCTTCACCTGCAGACGCCATAGGACCCCCTTTAGGACCCCCAGGTATTTTTTTTTTGGGGGGGGGTCCATCGATGCCATCCGCACCCCACAGGGAAGACAGTAGACTGTATAGTTATCTCCGAGCCGGGCGTGTGAGCCCCCAACTATACAATCTACTACCTCACCCCGGGGGGCACCGGGTCTGGTTGTATTTTTTTTGGGGGGGGGGGAACATAACAGATGGTGGGGGGGTCGGGGAGGGGGACATTTGGGGACACTCACCTGCCTGGGGGGCGTCAGTGCTGCCGTTGGGGGCTTTGGGGGCTGCGGTGCCCTATGGGGAGAACGGAGCGTTGGTTGGGGGGATGCTGTGGGGGGGGTGTGTGTGTGTGTGTGGGGGGGTTTATAGGGTTGTCCCCCCCCCCAGACCCACCTGCGCCCCCGGCTCTGCCCCCTCCTTGTCCTCCTGTCCCCTCTCGGAGCCCTTGGCCTCTTCCTCGGCCGCCTGGCGCCGTCGCTTCTCGCGCCTCTCGTCCAACTCCTCGTCCCGCAGAGCCTCCAGGCGGGCCAGGATGGGCACCTTCACCACTGTGGGAGGGGGACGGGGGGCGTGGGGGGCGTTTAGGGACACGGGGGGGCGTTTGGAGGCAGTGGGGAGCATTTGGGGACACTGGGAAGGCTGCCAACCCTTGTACTGCTATGGGGCGGTGGTGCTGGGGATGGGGGGGGGGGTTGGGGTGGAAGTATATGGAGCTGGGGGGCACATATGGGGTGCTGGGGGGGTATATAGGGGGCTGCGGGGTGTGGGGGTACCTAAGGGACATTTGGGGACACCTAGGGGAGCTGCCATCCCCTATGGGTGGGGACCTGCCATCCCAATGGGGTGGGGGTGGTGGTGCTGGGGATGGGGGGACACTTGGGGGGGGTTGGGGTGGAAGTATGTGGAGCTGGGGGGCACATATGGGTGCTGGGGGGGTATATAGGGGGCTGCGGGGTGTGGGGGTACCTAAGGGACATTTGGGGACACCTAGGGGAGCTGCCATCCCCTATGGGTGGGGACCTGCCATCCCAATGGGGTGGGGGTGGTGGTGCTGGGGATGGGGGGACACTTGGGGGGGGTTGGGGTGGAAGTATGTGGAGCTGGGGGGCACATATGGGGTGCTGGGGGGGACATATGGGAGGTTGGGGGGTGTGGGGACACCTAAGGGACATTTGGGGACACCTAGGGGACACAGGAGGAGCTGCCCCCCCCTGTACTGCTATGGGGTGGTGGTGGTGCTGGGGTTGGGGGGGGAAATGTGGGGCACTGATGGGACGTGTGGGGCACTGGGGAGGGGGGGGGAAATATAGGGGGTTGAGGGGTATGGGGACACCTCGGGGACATTTGGGGACATGAGGGGACACCTGGGGAGCTGCCATCCTCTGTATTGCAATGGGGGCAGCGTTGGCGGTGCTGGGGTTAGGGGGGCATATGGGGCACTGGGGGGGCATATGGGGCATTGGGGGGGCATATGGGGCACCAGGGAGTATGGTGGCAGGAGGGGGACATGTGGGGACCCCTGGGGGGGGGACACAGTGGGGACAGAGCCCCTCACCCGAGACGCAGTCATGCATGCTCTCAGCATCCAACACTTTGCACTCCTCCGTCCACCGCGTCAGCGCCGTGGGGATGGAGGACAGCGTGCCTGCAGGGGGCGGGGCGTCGGAGGGGGGGGCGTGGTCAGCACAGAGCCACGCCCCCGCAGAAACCACACCCCCTGTTAAGCCACGCCCCCAAAAGCCCAGTTTCACCCTTAAGCCCTCAATGACACAACTGAAGCCACGCACCCGTTCTATGGCCACGCCCCCTGCTCCATGGCCACGCCCATTAGCCTCTAGCCATGCCCCCCGCTCCATGGCCACACCCCCACTCTCTAGCTCCGCCCCCAGCTCTATGGCCACGCCCATTAGCTGCTAGCCTCCCCCCCCCCATTCATTCTTCTGCTCCCCCTTCCCTCCTAATCCCACCACCCCACTCTGGCCACGCCCACTGACCACACCCACAATGACCACACCCCCCCAGGACCATAGCCACGCCCCTTACATTCTGGCCACACCCCCTCCCCTCTCCTATAATTTTGCATCCCCCATAAGGGCTGACCCCTCCCCTCCTGACCCCACCCCTCCCCTCTGGCCACGCCCACTGACCACACCCACCACAACCACGCCCCCATGCTCTGGCCACGCCCCTTATCCTCTAGCCCCGCCCCCATCCCATTCATTCTTCTGCCCTCCACTTCCCACCCCTTCTACTTCCCACCCCTTCCCCCCATTCATTCTCCTGACCCCCCCACCTCCTGACCCCACCCCTCCCCCTCCCGACCCCTCCCCCCCTACGTCCCCTCCCCCACTCGCCTGCCTGGCTGCCAGTAGGTCCCTGCTCATGGAAGAAGTCATCCAGCAGCTCATCGTCGGAGCGGGCGATGATGTGCACGTCCTCATTGCCCACCAGCAGGCGGGCCCGGCCCCGGCTCTGCAGCGGCAGGCTGCTGCTCAGCTGCAGGATGTCGGCTGCCGCCGATGGGCCCAGCAGCCTGCGGGGACACGGGGACAATGTGGGGACGGTGAGGGGGCGGCGGGGGGGTCCGCACGGGGGGCGGCGGGATGCTGGGGATGGGAGGGAGGGGGCGTAGGGAGGAGGAGGGAGAGGGGGGGAGGGGCGCAGGGGGACACGTGTTGGGACGTGGGGACACGTGTTGAGACAGGGGAACACGTGTTGGGATGTGGGGACACGTGTTGGGACATTTGGACACGTGTTGGGACATGGGGACACGTGCTGGGAGACACTGGGATATGGGGACACACATTGGGATGTGGGGACACATGTTGAGACATGGAGACATGTGTTGGGACATTTGGACACGTGCTGGGACACACTGGGACATGGGGACACACATTGGAACATGGGGACACGTGTTGGGACATGGGGACATGTGTTGGGACACACTGGGACATGGGGACACACATTGGAACATGGGGACATGTGTTGGGACATTTGGACACGTGTTGGGACATGGGGACACGTGCTGGGAAACACTGGGACATGGGGACACACACTGGAACATGGGGACACGTGTTGGGGCATGGGGACATGTGTTGGGACACACTGGGACATGGGGACACATTGGGACATAGGGACACATGTTGGGACATTTGGACACATGTTGGGATGTGGGGACATGTGCTGGGACACATTGGGACATAGGGACACTTTGGGACGTGGGGACACATGTTGAGATAGGGGAACATGTGTTGGGACAAGGGGACACGTGTTGGGACAAGGGGACACGTGTTGGGACACACTGGAACATGGGGACACATTGGGACGTGGGGACCAAGGTGGAGGGGAATGGAGGAACCAGGGATGCTCATGGGGACAAGGTGGAGGAGGGGACAAAGGACCATCAGGGGTCACCTGGGTGACAACGAGGGCCACCAGGGGCCACCAGGGTGACACAAGGGACACCAGGAGCCATGGGGTGCCACCAAGGGGAAAGCAGGGGACACTGGGGTGACATGGAGGGAAGCAGGGGACAGAAGTGCCACCAAGAAGAAAGCAGGGGATGCTGGGGTGGCACCAGGGGACACTGGGGTGACATCAGGATGACACAAAGGGGCACCAGCAGCCATGGGGTGCCACCAAGGGGAAAGCAGGTGACACTGGGGGGACAGCAGGGGCCATCAGGGAACCCAAGGGCCACTGGGGTGCCACCAAGGGGGAATCAGGGGACACTGGGGTGGCACCAGGGTGATGCATGGGGACACCAGCAGCCATGGGGTGCCACCAAGGGGAAATCAGGGGACACTGGGGTGACATGAAGGGAAGCAAGGGTGACATCAGGGTGACACACGAGGACACCAGGAGCCACGGATGCCACCAAGGGGAAAGCAGGGGGCACTGGGGTGACATGAAGGGAAGCAGGGGACACAAGTGCCACCGAGGGAGAATCAGGGGACACTGGGGTGACACGAGGGGACACCGCGATGACAAGGAGGAGAAGATGGGGGCCACCAGGGTGATGTCCCAGGTGACAGGAAGTGGGGAGAGGGGCGGGGGGGGGGACACCCCGAAGGGCGGCTCACCTCTGCAGGATGAGGGGGGGGTTGGGCTGCCGGGTGCCGGGGTAATGCACGTGGATGGTGTGCCCCGTGTTGGCCGTGAGCTGCCGCAGCGTGCGCTGGCTGCGCCCCATCCCCTGCGCCAGGCGGGCCCCCGAAGAGCCCCCCCCCAAGGCCAGAGAGCCGTGGTCTGCGTGGCGAACCAGGAGGGGGTGCGTGGCTGGGATGTTCCCCGGGGAGGGGGGGATGTCGGCTGCGAGGGAGAGAAATGGGGGGGGGGGTTAATAAAGAATAGGGGGGGTGGGTGCCGTCCTGAGCAGCCTTGATACGATGGGAGGGGGAGAAATGGGGTGGAGACCCTTCCTGATGGCTCCCAGAATCATAGGGAGGGAAGGAGTGGGGGTGAAGCCCCCCGCCCCCGAGCCATCCCAAAATAATGGGGAGGGGGAGATACGGGGTGAAGCCCTAAAATAAGGGGGAGGGGGTGAAATGGGGCTGAGAGCCTTTCTGATCCACCCCCCTGAAATGATAGGGAGCGATGAAGTAGAGGGTGAAACCCCCCCCGAGCCCCCACAAAATAATGGGGTGGGGAAGAAATGGGGTGAAGCCCACCCTGAGCTACCCTGAAATAAGGGGGAGGGGGAGAAATGGGGTGAAGCCCTCCTCCGGGCCCCCCCTAAATCCATACAGAGATGAAGAAATGGGGAGGAAACCCCGCACCCTCCTCAAATCCATATAGGGGAGAAGAAATGGGGGGTGATCCCCACCCCGACAACCCCTTCCCCCGAATTCATACAGGAGTGAAGAAATGAGGGTGGCCCCCACCCCGACAATCCCCCTCCCCCCCTCCCAAATCCATATAAAAGTAAAGAAATTTTGGGGAGGGGGGGGGGTTCCAACCCCAGATTGATACAGAGGTGAAGAAACAGGGGTGACCCCCACCCTGACACCCCCAAAACCAAAAGGAAGGGAAGAAATGCAGGCAAACCCCTTCCCACCCCCCCCCCCCAAAAAAAAGATAATAATGGGGGGTGGGGAGGAGCAGAAATGGGGTGAAGCCCACCCCGACCCCCCCCCATAATCCATATAGAAGCGAAGAAGTGGGGCTGAACCCATTCCAATGAGTCGCTACAGAGGGACCCCCGCCCTTCCTGCACCTCACAGGGACTCGGGGGGCTGCTGCCCCCCCCCCATCGCCCCCCACCCCCCTTACTGGGGCTGGAGAACATGTTGTCAAACTCAATGATGAGGTCGTCGTCGCGGTCGAAGCGCTCGAAGCGGACCAGGGGGGAGGCGTTCATGTCGGGGTAATCCTCGTCCAGCTCCATCTCAGAGCCATCATCGTCATCCTCCTCCTCCTCCCCTTCCTCCCCTTCCTCATCGTCCTGGGGGGGGAGCATCGGGGGGAGGGTTAATGGGGGGGGCGAGGGGGATTGCAGGGGGGCTTGGAGGGGAATGAGGGGGGTTGGGGGGAGAAAAATGGGGGGGGTTGGAGGAGGAAAAAGGGGATGGGGGTGGGGGGGAATGTGGGAGTTTATGGGGGGAATGGGGGGATTTAGAGGGGGAAAGAAAGGGATTTAGGGGAAAAGAGGAGGTTTGGGGGGAGAAAAGGGGATTGGGGGGAAATGGGGGGGTTGGAGTAGGAAAAAGGGGATTAAGGGGGCGGGGGTTGGGGGATAAAAGGGGGGAGAGAGATGGGTTTGGGGGAGAAAGGGGATCTGTGAGGGAAGAAGGGGATTTGGGGGAGAAAAGAGGGGGGTTGGAGGAGGAAAAAGGGGACTGGGGGAGAAATGAGGGAGCTTATGGGGAGAGAGGAAAAGGAGATTTGGGAAATGGGGAGTTTATGGGGGGAAGGGGGGCTTGGGGGGGAAAAGGGGGGAAAAGAGGGGTTTGGCAGGGGGGAAGAAGGGATGGGAGGGGTTGGGGAGGAAAAGGGGATTGGGGGGGAAAAGAGGTGGGTTGGGGAAAGAAAAGATGGGATTTGGAGAAGGAAAAAGGGGGCTGGGAGAAAGAGGAATTTGGGAGGCAAGGGGGGAGAGCTTGGGGGAGGGGAAAGAGGGGGGTGTGAGGGGGAAAAAGGGGAGGTTGGGGGAAGAAAGAGGATTTTGGAGGAAAAAAAAAGGGATTATGGGGGAAAAGGGGATCTGGAAAAGGAAAGGGAGTCTGGGAGGAAAAAGGGGGGATTGGGGGAGGGGAGGAAAGCGGGGGAGTGTGGGGCTGGAACCCCCCCCCCCCCAAACCTGATCGTCCTCATCTTCCTCCTCCTCCTCCTCCTCCTCGTCCTGGCTGTCATCTTCATCCTCATTGCTGCCGCTGCTGTCCTCCTCCTGCGTGTGCTCCTCCTCATCCTCGGGGTCCAGGATGTTCATCGAGTCTTTGGGGGCACGAAGGGGACAAAATGCCATGGGGCGTCCCCAAAAATCCATGGGGTGCCCTCAAAATCCAATGGGGTGTCCCCCTAAATGGATGGAGTGTCCTAAATTCCCATGGGGTGTCCCCAAAACGCCATGGGGTGTCCCGAAATCCAATGGAGTGTTCCCCAAATCCTATGAGGTGTATCCAAAAATGCATGGGGCATCCCAAAAAGGCCATGGAATGTCCCAAAATCCCAGAGGGTGTCCCCAAAAACCCATAGGGTACACCTCCAATCCCATAGGGTGTCCCCCAAAATCTCATGGAGCGTCCCCAAACACCTTTGGGGTTCTCTGAATCCCATGCGTGTCCCTCAGAAAAACTATGGGGTGCCCCAAAAACCCCACTGGCTGCCCTGAATCCCATAGGGTGTCCCCCAAATCACCACGGGGTGCCCCCCAGATCCCATAGGGTGCCCCCAAACCCGCTCACCTTCCCGGTTGGCTTGCAGGGTGGAGGCCTGGCTGAGGTTGGAGGGCGCCTCGTCCATCAGCACGTCCTCCTGCGACTCATCCTCGCCTGAGCGGCTCACTATAAGGGGGGGGGGATGTGAGAAACTGGGGGGGGAACCCCAAAAATCTTACGGGGTGAGGTGAGGAGGGGGGGAGGGGGCTCCCACCAATGATGGTGCTGTTGCCGGTGGCCCCGTCCCGCTCCAGGAGCTCATCGATGAGGTCCTCCAGTTCGTTCTCCACCTTTTTTGGGGGGTAAAAATAGGAGATTTGGGGAAGGGGAAGAAGGGAGGGGGGAAAATGAGAATTGGGGGGGGGGAAGGGGGGGTCCTGACCTGCATCTCCTGGGTGCTGAGCCCCTCGGGCTGCCCTGCCAGCACCACTGTGTCACCCTCCGTCTCCCCATCCATGTCTCCGTCTGCTGCCTCCGCCTGCGCTGCCTCTGCGTCCTCCTCGGGGGGCTCGGGGTCCCCGGGGTCCCCTAAGTGGGGAAGGGGGGAACACAAAGGGTGACATGTGAAAAGGGGGCGGGGGGGGCAGAGGGAGGGGACACAGAGACATGCAGGGGATGCAGAGGGGATTTGGGGACACGGGGGGGACACAGAAGGGATCTGGGGACACGGGGGGGACACAGGGGATTTGGGGACACAGGGGGACAGAGAGGGGATCTGGGGACATGGAGGGGACACAGCAGATTTGGGGACATGGAGGGGACACAGAGGAGAAAAAGAGCAGATCTGGGGACATGGAGGGAACGTGGAAGGGACAAAAGGGATTTGGGGATATGGAGGGGTCATAGAGGGGACACAAAGGGGATTTGGGGACACGGAGGGGATTTGGGGACATGGAGGGGATGCAGAGGAGACAGAGCAGATCTGGGGACATGGAGGAAACATGGAAGGGACAAAGGGGATTTGGGGATATGGAGGGGTCATAGAGGGGACACAAAGGGGGTTTGGGGACAAAGAGGGGATTTGGGGACATGGAGGGGATCTGGGGACACAGAGGGGATTTAGGGACACAGAGGGGACACGGAGGAGACAGAGCAGATCTGGGGACATGAAGGGAACATGGAAGGGACAAAGGGGATTTGGGGATATGGAGGGGTCATAGAGGGGACACAAAGGGGATTTGGGGACACGGAGGGGATTTGGGGACATTTGGGAGGACATGAGGACATGGGAAAGTGACTGAAGGGGACGAGAGTAGCACAAAGAGGGGTCACAGAGGAGATGTGGGGATACGGAAGGGTGATACGGGGGGACACACAGCGGAGATGGGGGGACACCCCCATGAGATGGGACAACGATGTGTGGGGGGGCGTAGGGGGGGGGAAGAGAGGCTGTACCTCCATCTGGGGGGGCTGCGCCGGCGTCGCGGGACCCCCCACCCCCATCTCCTTTGCTCTTGCTGGAGGAGCCCTTGGTGCCAAAGAGCCCGCTGGGTTGGTTGACGATGCGCGACAGCGTCTCCAATGGCTTCAACGCCGCGTTGACCGTGTTGGCCATGTTGGGGCTGGAGGAGGGGGGAGAGGGGGGGACACGTGATGGGACACGGGGGTCTGGCTGTCCCCAAATGTCCCCTTTGTGGCACTCAGGTGACCCCAAACCCCATCATTTTGGTGCAAGCATCACAACATCAACGCCATCCATCCAACGTAGAAACAGAGATGTTTGGTGTCATGGCACCATATGGTGTTGGCTGTGTTGGGTGGAGGGGACACATGATGGGACATGGGGGTCTGGCTGTCCCCAAATGTCCCCTCTGTGGTACCCAGGTGGCTCCAAACCCCATCATTTTGGTACAAACATCACAACATCAACGCCATCCATCCAACGTAGAAATAGGGATGTTTGGTGTCATGGCACCATGTGGTGTTGGCCATCTTTGGGGGAGAGGACACACAGTGGGACACCAGGGGGGAGGGGACACATGATGAGACTCTGGCTGTCCCCAAATGTCCTCTCTGTGGCATTCAGGTGACCCCAAACCCCATCATTTTGGTGCAAGCATCACAACACCAACACCATCCATCCAACACAGAAATGGTCACCCAACACGGTGACCAAGAGTGGGTGTCCCCAACCCCACAACGTGTCCCCAGCCCCACAACATGTTGTCCCCAGCCCCACAACGTGTCCCCAGCCCCACACGTAGGGTATACCTAGAGAGGTCGAGGCTGTGTGGGACCCTGGCCAGGTCGTTGACCAAGCCCTTCTTGAGGAAGAGGCGGATGATGTTGTTCATGCCGTTGTGTTGGGTTTTGGTGGCGCTGCTGTAGAAGCTGGAGGTGGAAGGGCACGACTCCATGATGGTGCTGATGATGCACATGACGGCCTGCAGCCTGCGTGGGGACAAAGGGATGTGTCACCTCCGTGGGGCTGGGTCACCTCCGTGGGGCTGGGTCACCTCCGTGGGTGATGGAGACAGAGCCAACACGCAATGAGTGGTGGGACTTTGGTGACACCAAGGTCCATCCCAGGTGATGAGGATGGAGCCAACACACAATGAGTGGTGGGACTTTGGTGACACCAAGGTGCTGAGGGATGGGGACACTCCACGATGGGTAGTGGGGGACGCCCCATGGGGACACCCCCAAGGATGAAGAGGACACCCAACCGGTTTTGGGGACACCCAAGTGGCAATAGGGACACCCAATTGGTTTTGGGGACATCCCACAATGGGTGGTGGGGACATTCCAAGGATGAAGAGAACACCCCAAGGGTGAAGAGGACACCCAAATGGTGATGGAGATACCCCAAAATGAGTGGTGGGACTGAAGTGACCACTGAGGGACAGGAGGACGGGGACACACCAAGGATGCTGAGGACACCCAACTGGTGATGGGTGGTGGGGGACGCCTCATGGGGACACCCCAAGGATGAAGAGGACACCCCAAGGGTGAAGAGGACACCCAACCGGTTTTGGGGACACCCAAGTGGCAATAGGGACACCCAACTGGTGTTGGGAACACCCAACTGGTGTTGAGGACACCCCATGGGGCCATGGGAACACCCAAGTGGTGATGGGGACACCCAACTGGTGATGGGGACATCCAAATGGTGACGGGGACACCCCATGAGGCTATGGGGACACCCAACTGGTGTTGGGGACACCCAAATGGTGATGGGGACACCCAAGCGGTGGCTGGGACGCTCCATGGGGCCATGGGGACACTCAAGTGGTGATGGTGACGCCCAAGTGATGCTGGGGACACCCAAATGGTGTTGGGGACGCCCAAATGGTGGCTGGGACACTCCACGGGGCCATGGGGACACCCAACTGGTGATGGTGACGCCCAAGTGATGCTGGGGACACTCAAGTGATGTTGGGGACACCCAAGTGGTGTTGGGGACACCCAACTGGTGACTGGGACACCCAAGTGATGCTGGGGACACCCAAGTGCTGTTGGGGACACTCCATGGGGCCATGGGGACACCCAACTGGCGATGGGGACACCCAAGTGGTGTTGGGGGCACCCAAGTGGTGATGGGGACACCCAAGTGGTGATGGGGACACTCCATGGGGCCATGGGGACACCCAAGTGGTGTTGGGGGCACCCAACTGGTGACTGGGACGCCCCATGGGGCTGTGGGGACACCCAAGTGGTGACTGGGACACCCAAGTGGTGCTGGGGACACTCAAGTGATGTTGGGGACACCCAACTGGTGACTGGGACACCCCATGGGGCTGTGGGGACACCCAACTGGCGATGGGGACACCCAAGTGGTGACTGGGACACCCAAGTGGTGCTGGGGACAGCCCACGCTGGGTGGTGGGAGCGAGGTGCCACCCTCCCTGCCCCCCACCCCCACCTGGCGTGCTTCTCGGTGCTCTCGGCCATGGCCAGGGCCCGTCCCAGCGCTGCCTTCACCTCGTTGACCAGAGCCACCTGCGCGTCCGTCCCGCTGCCGGCGGCGGCCAGGCTGGCCAGGAAGAGCCGCGCCAGCGCCGGCGTGTCCTTGTCCTCAGCGTTCTGTGTGTGGGGCAGCAGGTGGTCCAGCACGAAGGCCAGAACGCTGCAGTCCTGTGGGGAGACACGGGCTGATGGGGTGGATGGGTTCCAGACCCCCCCCAGAAGAACGTGGAGGAGGTGGTACCACAGGGGTGATGGGGACGGACCAATGGGTGATGGGGATAATCCTATGGGGGATGGGGACAGCCCTATAGGGGATGGGGAGACCCCAATAGGTGATGGGGATAATCCTATGGGGGATGGGGAGACCCCTATGGGGGATGAGGACAGCCCTATAGGGGATGGGGATAATCCTATGGGGGATGGGGAGACCCCTATGGGGGATGGGGACAGCCCTATAGGGGATGGGGAGACCCCAATGGGATAATCTATGGGGGGGATAAGCCCTATAGGGGGGGATGGGGGATGGGGACAGCCCTATGGGGGATGGGGACAGCCCTATGGGGGATGGGGAGACCCCAATGGGTGATGGGGATAATCCTATGGGGGATGGGGAGACCCCTATGGGGGATGGGGACAGCCCTATAGGGGATGGGGAGACCCCAATAGGTGATGGGGATAATCCTATGGGGGATGGGGACAGCCCTATAGGGGATGGGGACAGACCTATGGGTGATGGGGACAGCCCTATGGGGGATGGGGACAGACCTATAGGTGATGAGACAGCCCTACAGGTGATGGGGACAGACAAATGGGTGATGGGGAGACCCCAATGGGTGATGGGACTGCCCTATGGTTATGGGGACAGGCCTATGGGGGATGGGGAGACCCCAATGGGTGACAGGGACAGCCCTATGGGTGATGGGACAGCTCTATAGGTGACGGGGACACCCCTATGGGTGATGGGACAGCCCTGGGGGGTGACAGTGGCATGGCGTGGGGGGACACAAGTGGGATTAGGGCAAGTGGGGAAAGGGATATGAGGTGCTGGGGGGGCACAACAGTCAGAATAAGTTGATGGTGACACCCTAAACAGTGACAACAGTCAGAACCCCCCCCCCAGACACCCAGCCTGACAGCAGCACCCAACACAACCAGACAGGTGACAACAGACAGAACACCCCCAACACACCCAGATTGAAGGCAGCACCCAACACGAGACAGGTGACAACAGTCAGAACCCCCCAAGACACCCAGACTGAGGGCAGCACCCAACACAACCAGACAGGTGACAACAGTCAGAATCCCCCCAAGACTCCCAGATTGAAGACAGCATCCAACACAACCAGACAGGTGACAACAGTCAGAACCCCCCAAGACACCCAGACTGAAGGCAGCACCCAACACAACCAGACAGGTGACAACAGTCAGAACCCCCCCAAGACACCCAGATTGAAGGCAGCACCCAACACAACCAGACAGGTGACAACAGTCAGAACCCCCCCAAGACACCCAGATTGAAGGCAGCACCCAACACAACCAGACAGGTGACAACAGTCAGAACCCCCCCAAGACACCCAGATTGAAGGCAGCACCCAACACAATGAGCCAGGTGACAACAGTCAGAACCCCCCCAAGACTCCCAGATTGAAGGCAGCACCCAACACAACCAGACAGGTGACAACAGTCAGAACCCCCCCAAGACACCCAGATTGAGGGCAGCACCCAACACAATGAGACAGGTGACAACAGTCAGAACCCCCCAAGACACCCAGATTGAAGGCAGCACCCAACACAACCAGCCAGGTGACAACAGTCAGAACCCCCCCAAAGCACCCAACACAGCTGCCCCCCATCCCTCTGGGGTGGCAGGGATGGTGACAAACCTCCTTGATGAGCTCGGACTGCCCCACGGTGTAGCTGTAGTTGGCGATGAGGGTGGCGATGCCCACGTAGGAGCGCACCAGCTCGGCCAGGAGGCGCAGGATGGTGGAGGTGGGCAGCAGAGGTTTGGAGCCTTTGGGGCGCTGCCGTTCCTCGCCCCGCTCGCCTTCCTTCTCCTTCCTCCCCTCGCGGCCTTCCTCGGGGCTGGAGGCTGTTTGGGGGGGGAGGAGGGGACACACAAAGTGGAGGGGATGAGGGGACGTCAGAGGGGCGATGGGGACGTGAGGGGGCTCGGGGATATGGGGAGCTGGGGGGGGGTCCTGGGGGACGTTAGCGGGGAGATGAGGAGGCAGGAAGGGGCTCGGGGACGTTAGTGAGGTTCTTAGGGGACACTGGGGGGGTCAGGGGCATTGTAGGGACATTTAGGGGACATTAAGGGGGGTGGGGGCATTGTAGGGATGTCTTGGGGACACTGTAGGGATGCTTTAGGGACACTGAGGGGGGTCAGGGGCATTGTAGGGACATTAAGGGGGTTGGGGGCATTGTAGGGATGTCTTGGGGACATCGTAGGGATGCTTTGGGGACATTGGGGGGGGGATCAGGGGCACTGTAGGGACATTAAGGGGGCATTAGAGAGGGTAGGGGGCACTGTAGGGATGTTTAGGGGACATGAGTGAGGGTGGAGGGCATTGTAGGGACATTTAGGGGACATTAAGGGGGTTGGGGGCATTGTAGGGTTGTCTTGGGGACATTGTAGGAATGCTTAGGGGACATTAGTGGGGGTCGGGGGCATTGTAGGGATATTTAGGGGACGTTGTGGGGGGTCAGGGGCATTGTAGGGGTGTCTTGGGGATATTGTAGGGACATTTGGGAGTTCTTAGGGGCTTGGGGACACTGTAGGGACGTTTAGGGGGCACTGTAGGGATGTCTGGGGACGTTAGGGTTTTGAGGACGTTACAGGGACATGGTGGAGGATATGGGGTGGGCATCAGGGGGTCAAGGATTTGGGGAGTTTGTTTGGGGTCTCGGGGACATTGAGAGGATGTTAAAGGGGACGGGGGGACATCGGGGGTGACACGGGACATGCAGGGCACATATGGGGGATTTGGGGCACGGAGGGGTTGGAAGGCTCAGGGGCCGCGCTGAGGGACACGGAGGGGTTTTGGGGACGCTGGGGGGGGGGGGGGATGGGAGGGATATTTGGGGGTCGTGGGGGGGGCGACAGGGGGCACCTTCTCCTTGGGGCGTCCCCGTCGGCGGCGTCTCCGCAGCCGCCCCATCCGCCCCAAACACCTGAGCCTGCAGGAGATGGGGACGTGCGGGTCAGACACGGGGTGCCCTTCACCTCCCAATCCCCCCCCCCCCCGAAGAAAAATCCCACAGACGTTGATGCCGAAGCCGGCGGGGGGGTCGAAGTCGGGGGGCTGCCTGGTGAGGCTGCGGTACTGCTGGTACATGTCGTCACCGATGTCGGTCAGCAGCTGGCTCACCTCGCTGGGCACCGCAGCTTTGGGGTCACCTTTGTCCCCTGGGAGGAAAAAAATAAGGGGGGGGGACACAACACAAATGTCAGGACCCCCCACTTCTTTATCCCCTAAGGACAGCCCTTGTTGTGTTCCCCGAACCCTCCGTTCTGTTGGTGATTTTATTCTCCACCTGTGGGCACTCCATCTCATACAGACACCCCAAATTTCCCCTACAAACACTCCAAATTCCCCCCCCATGGATGCTCTAAACCTCCATACCCTACAAATACCTCAAATTTCCCCTACAAACACTCCAAATTTCCCCCCCATGGACACTCCAAACCTCCATACCCTACAGACACCCCAAATTTCCCCTACAAACACCCCAAATCTCTCCCCATTGCCACCCATGGGTATCCCAACTCTCCATCCCCTACAGACACCACAAATTTCCCCTACAAACACTCCAAATTCCACCCCATGGACGCTCCAAATCTCCATACCCTACGGACACCCCAAATTTCCCCTACAAACACTCCAAATTTCCCCCCCATGGACACTCCAAACCTCCATCCCCTACAGACACCCCAAGTTTCCCCTACAAACACCCCAAATCTCTCCCCATTGCCACCCATGGGTATCCCAACTCTCCATTCCCTACAGACACCCCAACTCTGCCCTACAAACACCCTCAATTTCCCCTACCAACACCCCAAATTCTCTCCCCATTGGCACCCCAACACCCCAAATTTCCCCTATTAGCACCCCAAATCTCTCCCTACTGCCTCCCCAATCCCTACAAACACAACTTTGCCCTATTAACACCCCAACTCTCCCCTACAAACACCCCAAATCTCTCCCTATTGCCACCCATGGGTACCCCAACTTCCCACCCCTTCCAGACACCCCAAATCTCCCCTACAAACCCCCCTTAATCTTCCCCAATGGACACCCCAACTCTCCATCCCCTACAAACACTCCAACTCTGCCCTACAAACACCCCAAATCTCCCCCCATTGCCCCCTCCATGGGTACCCCAGCTCTCCATCCCCTACAAACACCCCAAAATCCCCCTCCATGGACACCCCAGCTCTCCATCCTCTACAGAAACCCCAAAATCCCCCCTCCATGGACACACCAACTCCCCATCCCCTACAAACACCCCAAATCCCCCCCACTGCCACTCGTGGGTACCCCAACTCTTCTCTGTGCTCATCCCAAATCTCCCCCATTGCCCCCTCCGTGGACACCCCAACTCTCCATCCCCTACAAACACCCCAAAATCTCCCCTCCATGGACACCCCAGCTCTCCATCCCCTACAAACACCCCAAAATCTCCCCTCCATGGACACCCCAACTCTCCATCCCCTACAAACACCCCAAATCCCCCCCCACTGCCACCCCCAGGTACCCCAAATCTCCCCTACAATCCCCCCAGCCCCCCACCCACTTCCCCCCCCACCAACCAACCGCCCCAAACCTCCATCCCACCCCTCTTCCATCCCACCTCCTCCACCCAACCTCTGCCCCCAACCCCACAGAACCCCCCCCCAACCCCCCCGTATTTAATTTGGGGGGGGGTCTGACCCTCGTCGGGGGCGTGGTAGGCAGCCAGGGCGTTGAGCATGTCGTAGATCACCTCCCTGATGGGCTCCGGGATGGGGGGCAGCGCCGCGGGTTTGGCTGCCGTGGTTTTCACCAGCTGCACCGCGTTGGGGCCTTTGATGCGCAGGTTCTCAAATTCGTCGTCTGATGCTGGGGGGGGGGGGGGAGAAGAAAGTGGGGGGGTCAGCAGGGGGGTTGGAGGGGGTAGGGGGTGATGGGGTCCCTTACTGGGGAGGATAGGCGGCAATGGGGTTCTTTATTGCGGGGGGGCAGAAAGTAGGGGGGTCAGCAGGGGGGTGGGTGGGGATGGGGGCGGAGGGGACCCTTATTGGGGGGAGGGGCACGAAGTGGGGGGGTCAGCAGGGGGGTGGGTGGGGGCAGGGGGTGATGGGGGCATTTACTGGGGTTCGGGGGGTCAGTGGGGTGTGGGTGGGGGTAGGGGGTGATGTGGTCCCTTTATTGGCAATGGGGTTCTTTATTGCGGGGGGGGAAAGTAGGGGGGTAGCAAAGTGGGGGGGGGTCAGGGGCAGGAGGGGCACTGGGGGGTCAGCTGGGTGGGGGTAGGGGGTGAATGGGGGCCTTTATTGGGGTTGGGGGGGTCAGCGGGGGGGTGGGGATGGGGGTAGAGGAGACCCTTATTGGGGGGAGGGGTACAAAGTGGGGGGGTCAGCAGGGGGGTGGGGATGGGGGCAGAGGAGACCCTTATTGGGGGGGCACAAAGTGGGGGGGTCAGCAGGGGGGTGGGTGGGGGCAGGGGGTGATGGGGGCCTTTATTAGAGTTGGGGGGGTCAGCAGGGGGGTGGGTGGGGGCAGGGGGTGATGGGGGCCTTTACTGGGGTTGGGGGGGTCAGCAGGGGGGTGGGTGGGGGTAGGGGGTAATGGTGTCCCTTACTGGGGAGGACAGGTGGCAATGGGGTTCTTTATTGGGGGGGGGGTGGGGTAGAAAGTGGGGGGGGCAGCATGGGGGCTGGGTGGGGGTAGGGGTGATGGGGTCCCTTACTGGGTGGGATAGGGGTGATGGGGGCCCTTCTTGGGGTTGGGGAGGGAACAAAGTCCCTCATTGGGAGGGATAGGGGGCGATGGGGGCCCTTATTGGGGTTAGGGGGAGTCACAGGGGTGGTGGGTGGGGATAGGGGGGCAATGGGGTCCCTCATTGGGGGGGATAGGGGGTGGTGGGGGCCCCAGGACCCCCATTTCAGAGCCACCCCTCAGACCCCACCCCACCCCACCAGGCTCCCCATTTAAGATCTATATATACCCTCCAGACCCCACCCCACACCCCCAGGACCGCCATACATCCACAGGACCCGCATTTAAGATCCATATACACCCCGCAGACCCCACCCCACAACCCCAGGACCCCCATACACCCCCAAGACCCCCATTTAAGATCTATATACACCCCCCAGACCCCACCTCACACCCCCAGGACCCCCATACACCCCCAGGACCCCCATTTCAGATCCATATACACCCCCCAGACCCCACCCCACACCCCCAGGACCCCCATTTCATAGCCACATACACCCCCAGACTCCACCCCACACCCCCAGGCCCCCCATACATCCACAGGACCCCTATTTAAGAACCATATACACCCCCCAGACCCCACCCCACACCCCCAGGACCCCCATACATCCCCAGGACCCCCATTTAAGATCCATATACACCCCCCAGACCCCACCCCACACCCCCAGGACCCCCATTTAAGATCCATACACACCCCTCAGACCCCCCCCACCCCCCCAGGACCCCCCTAGGAGCACCCACCGGTCCCGGAGCCGCGCGGGGCGGGCAGGGCGATGCGGATGCAGCCGGTGGCCACCTCGGTGAAGACGTGTGGGCTGCGGCAGGCGGCCGGCCCCAAAACCCTCAGGATGTAGTTGACCTCACGAGAACCCAAACTGCCCGACACCACCCCCGACGTGGTGCTGCCCGCCCCGCTGGTGGCTGCTGAGCGCACCACCTGGGGGGGGACACGGCGTGTCATGGGGGGACACGGGGACGGGGGATCCTATGTGTCCCCAGACCCCAATGTTCCCCCATCCCCTTGCCCCTGATGTCCCCACACCCCCACGCAGCCCCATTCCTCATCCCCAGCGTCCTCAAACCCCTATGTGACCCCACAGCCCCCCATCCCCCTGCCCCTGCTGTCCCCAGACCCCCATGCAGCCCCCTTTTTCATCCCCAATGTCCCCAGACCCCCATGTGACCCCACACCCCCCTGTCCCCCATCTCCTTCTGCCCCCAGACCCCCATTTCTCATCCTCAGCGTCCCCAGACCCCCATGCGTCCCCAGACCCCCATGTTCCCTAATCCCCTTGCCCCTGCTGTCCCCAGACCCCCATGCAGCCCCCTTTTTCATCCCCAGTGTCCCCAACCCCCCTAGGACCCCACATCCCCCATCTCCATGAACCCCAACCTACCCAGGACCCCACATTCCACCTCTCCCCATCCTCAGGACCCCACATCCTCCATCCCCACGTACCCCACACCCCCGAGGAAGCCACATCCCCCATCCCCATGGCCCCCCAACCTCCCCAGGACCCCATACCCCCCATCCCCACATACCCCAACCCCCCCAGGAACCCCACGTCCCCCATCCCCATGTCCCCCCAGGACCCCATGTCCCCCCAGGACCCCACTTCCCCCATCCCTACACCCCCATCCCCATGTCCTCCCAACCCCCCCAGGACCCCATGTCCCCCATCCCCCCCAGGAATCCCACGTCCCCCATCCCCCACCCCCCCCAACCCCCCCAGGACCCCACGTCCCCCATCCCCACACCCCCATCCCCCCAGGACCCCACATCCCCCGTCCCCACATCCCCCATCCCCCCCAGGACCCCACGTGCCCCCCAGGACCCTACACCCCCCATCCCCACACTCCCCAACCCCCCCACGCCCCCCATCCCCCCCAAGACCCCACATCCCCCATCCCCACACCCCCCATCCCCCCCAAGACCCCACATCCCCCATCCCCACGTCCCCCCAACCCCCCCAGGACCCCACATCCCCCATCCCCACGCCCCGCATCCCCCCCAGGACCCCACATCCCCCATCCCCAAGCCCCCCACCACCCCCCGTTCCCCCCACCTTCTCCATGGTGTGCCTGAGGGTGCAGGGATCCTCGATGATGTGTCTGAAGAGCAAAGTGACCAGCGGGGTGAAGCCGGTGAAGCCGGAGCTCTGCGTCAGCCCCAGGATGGTGCGGGTGCTGCGCAGCTCAGCGAAGAGCAGCGCGTGTTTGTGGTGCCGGGTCAGCCTCAGGCACAGGCGCAGCGTGGCGTGCAGGGTGTCGGGGTCCACCGGGACCCCCAGCATGCTGACGCAGGCCCGAAGGACGGCAGGGACGGCTTCTTCGGCCAGACCCCGAACCGGGGCTTCGGCGTTGGGGTCGGCGGGGGGCTCCGGGGGTGCCTCCGCTTGGGGTTCCGATGGGGTCGGGGTCGGCTCCGGCGCTGCTTCGTCTTCTGCTGGGGGGGGGTCTGGAGGGGGATAAAGGGGGTGTTGGTCCATCCTGTAGACGCTGGGATGGCCGCGTGGACAATAAATTGCCCTCCGTGCCCAACAAATTGGTCCCGTGGCCGGCAAGTTGTCAGCCGGGGTCATCAGATTGAACCCATGGCCAACAGATTGCCACCCGGGGTCATCAGAGTGAACCCATGGCCAACAGATTGCCACCCAAGGTCATCAGATTGAACCCATGGCCAACAGATTGCCACCCGGGGTCATCAGATTGAACCCATGGCCAACAGATTGCCACCAAGGGTCATCAGATTGAACCCATGGCCAACAGATTGCCACCCAAGGTCATCAAACTGAACCCAAGACCATCAAGTTGCCACCCTGGGTCATCAGATTGAACCCATGGCCAACAGATTGCCCCCCACGGCCACCAAATCGATCTTGTGGCCAGCAAGTTGACACCCAGGGTCATCAGATTGAACCCATGGCCAACAGATTGCCTCCAAGGTCATCAATTTGACCCCAAGACCATCAAGTTCCCACCCAGGGTCATCAAACTGAACCCATGGCCAACAGATTGCCACCCAAGGTCATCAAACTGAACCCAAGACCATCAAGTTGCCACCCAGGGTCATCAGATTGAACCCATGGCCAACGGATTGCCACCCGGGGTCATCAAATTGAACCCATGGCCAACAGACTGCCCTAAGGTCATCAAATCGATCCTGTGGCCATCAAGTTGCCCCCCAAGGTCATCAAATCGAACCCGTGGCCAACAGATTGCCACCCAGGGTCATCAATTTGACCCCAAGACCATCAAGTTGCCATCCAGGGTCATCAGATTGAACCCATGGCCAACAGATTGCCCCTAAGGCCATCAAATCGATCCTGTGGCCAGCAAGTTTCCCCCAGGGTCATCAGATTGAATCCATGGCCAACAGATTGCCACCCAAGGTCATCAGATTGAACCCATGGCCAACAGATTGCTCCCCAGGGTCATCAAATTGAATCCGTGGCCAACAGATTGACCCCCATGGCCATCAAATAGATCCTGTGGCCATCAAGTTGCCCCCCAGGGTCATCAAATTGATCTTGCGGCCAGCAAGTTGCCCTCCATGGCCAACAAATTGACCCGACGGCCAAAAAACTGCCCCCCAAGGTCATCGAATTGAACTCATAGCCAACAAATTGCCCCCCCAAGTTCATTAGATTGAACCCATGGCCAACAGATTGCCCCCAAGCCCATCAAATTACTCCCCAGGGTCTCCAAATTGCCCCCCATGGCCACCAATACCCCCCTCCCCATCCCCAAATTGCCCCCCATGGTCTCCAAGCTGCCCCCCGGGCCCTATAACCCCTCACCCACCTCCTGTTCCCCCCCCCCAGGACCCCGTGCCCCCTCCCCATACCCGCTCCAGGCTCCTCCTTCGCCCTCCCTGGGCTCTCCTCGGGGGGCCGCTCGCTGTCAGCCGTGCCCCCTTTGCCCCCCCGGGGGGAGCGCAGCAGGGTCAGCATCACTGGGCGGCGGTTCCCCGTCTCCTCGTTCACCTGAGGGGGGGGACAGCAATGGGGACAGCGGTGACACGGCGGTCATGGGGGAAGGGGGGGGACAGTGGGAAGGAGGTGACAATGGTGGGAAGGTGACAACGGTGGGGAAGGTGACAGCAGTGAGAAGGTGACAATGGGGAGAAGGTGACAACGGGGAGAAGGTGACAATGTTGAGAAAGTGACAACGGGGAGAAGGTGACAACGGGGAGAAGGTGACAGCAGGCAAAGGGAGGTGACAACGGTGAGAAGGTGACAAATGTGAGAAGGTGACAACAGCCAAGAGGTGACAGCAATGAGGAAGTGACAACAGCCAAAAGGAGGTGACAACAGTGAGAAGGTGACAACAGTGAGAAGGTGACAACAGTGAGAAGGTGACAACAGCGAGAAGGTGACACTGGTCAAAAGGAGCTGTCACTAGTGAGAAAGAGGTGACAACGTTGTGAAGGAGGTGACAACAGTGAGAAGGCAAAATCAGCCAAGGAAAGGTGACAAAAGTAGGAAGGTGACACTGGTGAAAAGGAGGTGACAACAGTGAGAAGGTGACAATGAAGAGAGTTGACAACCGGGACCAAGTAACAAAGGTGACAGGGAGGTGACAGCAGTGACAGGGAGGTGACAATGGGTGACAGGGAGATGCCAGTGGTGACACGGAGGTGCCAGCAGTGATATGGAGGTGACAATGGGTGACAGGGAGGTGACAATGGTGACATGGAGGTGCCAGTGGGGATGTGGAAGTGACCAGGTGACACAGAGGTGCCAGCGGTGACATGAAGGTGCCAGCAGTGACATGGAGGTGACAACGGGTGCCAGGGAGGTGACAGGGAGGTGACGATGGGTGACAGGGAGGTGCCAGTGGTGACGTGGAGGTGATGAGGTGACACAGAGGTGCCAGTGGTGACACGGAGGTGACAATGGGTGACGTGAAGGTGCAAGTGGTGACAGAGAGGTGCCAGCAGTGACAGGGAGATGACAACCAGGACCAGGTGCCAGCAGTGACATGGAGGTGACAATGGGTGACATGGAGGTGCTAGTGGTGACACAGAGGTGCCAGCAGTGATATGGAGGTGACAATGGGTGACAGGGAGGTGACCAGGTGACACACAGAGGTGCCAGCGGTGACATGGAGGTGCCAGCAGTGATATGGAAGTGACAATGGGTGACAGGGAGGTGACAGTGGTGACGTGGAAGTGACCAGGTGACATGGAGGTGCCAGCAATGACATGAATGTGCCAGGGGTGACATGGAGGTGACAATGGGTGATGTGGAGGTGCCAGCGGTGACACAGAGGTGCCAGCAGTGATATGGAGGTGACAATGGGTGACAGGGAGGTGACAGTGAATGACAGGGAGGTGACAATGGTGACATGGAGGTGCCAGCAGTGATATGGAGGTGACAATGGGTGACAGGGAGGTGACAATGAGTGACAGGGAGGTGACAATGGTGACATGGAGGTGCCAGTGGTGACGTGGAAGTGACCAGGTGACACAGAGGTGCCAGCAGCGACACGGAGGTGACAACGGGGTGCCAGGCAGGTGACAACGGGTGCCAGGGAGGAGCCATCAGAGCTGCAGTACCTGCACCATGGTGGTGAACTGCACGGTGTAGCGGCGCCGGCCGGCGGTGAACCGCACGCTGCTCTCCCCGGCGCGCCAGGCGGCGTCGATGGTGCTGTTGTTGCTGGCACTGTAGCTGCACCAGCGCCCCGAGCGGTCGTCGAACCAGCGCCAGTTGTTGCCGTTGGCCTGCAGGTACTGCAGGGGGGTGGGTGAGAAATTAGGGGGGTGGGCAAGGGGGGGGCAGTGCTGAGGTCCCAAAGGGGCGTGGATGCGGCGATCCCTGCGTGTTTTGGTGGGTGGGGGGCACAGGGGTGTGTGTGGGGGACCCCATAACCCTCCCCTCCTACAAGACCCCATATTCCCCTCTCCTCCTACAAGACCCCACGTTGCCCTCCCCACCAAAAAAACCCCATTCCCCCCCAAAAATTCACCCCAGCACCCTGTGTGCCCCCCCAGGAGGAAACGCCAGGATCCCCTCGTGACCTTCCAGGATCATGCATACTCCATCAGGACCTCATCTGACCCCCCAAAATCCCATCTGTGACCCCCACAGGACCCTCACGCGTCCTCCCAAGACCTCGCGTGCCCCACCAGGAACCCCCACAACCCTTCAGGACCCCCATGAGCCCCACCAGGAACCCCCACAACCCTTCAGGACCCCCATGAGCCCCCCCAGGACCCCCGAACCTTATTCATCTGCGCCCTCCTCTTGGAGGACACAGCCGTCTTCTCGTAGAAGTCAATGAGCAGCAGCACCGGGGTGATCCACCTGGGGGTTGGGAGGTGTCAAAAGGGATTGGGGGGGGCTCTGAGGGATTTATAGGGACGGGGAGGGGTCCAGAAGGGTCCTTACTTGGGGGTCTGCACCTCCTTGTGTTCCTTGGCAGCCTGCAGGCAGGGCTGCACCACTTCCAGCAGCTTGATGAGGACATCGAGGACGCAGCTCGATTCCACCACGCGGGCACACGGCAGCTTCAGCTCCTGCGTGGAGAGGGGGGGGCACAGGTTAGGGACCCCCAAAACCCCTCAATCATTCCTTGAAATGCTCCAAAACGCCACAGTTTGGATTTGGACCAAGGTTATCAGGCTTTGTGAGGACACCAACAACACTCAGCATCATCACGTCAACCTACTGATGTCATCATGGGGTCTGAACGCTCAAGGTCCTCGTGTCAGCACTTGACGTGTCAACACTTGATGGGTAAATGCTCAGTATCAATGCAAACGTGTCAATATGTCACTGCTCAACACGTCAACGTCCGCGTTCAATGCTCAACATGTCAACGTGTCAGTATCAAACGTGTCAATGCTCAACATGTCAACAGCAAACGTGTCAATATGCCAACATGTCAATGCTCAACATGTCAACATTGTGTCAGTGCTCAGCATCAATGTGTCAACACGTCAATGTCATCATGTCAATGCTCCACATGTCACTGCTGTCATGTCAACGCTCAGCATCAATGTGTCAACACGTCAATGTCATCATGTCAATGCTCAACGTGTCAACGTGTCAGTAGCAAACGTGTCGATATGCCAACATGTCAATGCTCAGCATCAATGTGTCAACACGTCAATGTCATCATGTCAATGCTCAACTTGTCAATGTGTCAGTAGCAAACGTGTCAATGTGTCAACATGTCACTGCTCAACACGTCAACGTCCTCATGTCAATGCTCAACACGTCAACGTGTCAGTAGCAAACGTGTCGATATGCCAACACGTCAATGCTCAACACGTCAATGCTGTCATGTCAATGCTCAGCATCAATGTGTCAACACGTCAATGCCATCATGTCAATGCTCAACGTGTCAACGTGTCAGTAGCAAACATGTCGATATGCCAACATGTCAGTGCTGTCATGTCAATGCTCAGCATCAATGTGTCAACACGTCAATGTCATCATGTCAATGCTCCACATGTCACTGCTGTCATGTCAATGCTCAGCATCAATGTGTCAACACGTCAATGTCATCATGTCAATGCTCAACGTGTCAACGTGTCAGTAGCAAACGTGTCAATGCCAACATGTCAATGCTCAACATGTCAACGTTGTGTCAATGCTCAGCATCAATGTGTCAACACGTCAATGTCATCATGTCAACGCTCAACGTGTCAATAGCAAACATGTCAATATGTCAACATGTCAATACTCAACACATCAACGTTGTCGTGTCAACGCTCAGCATCAATGTGTCAACACGTCAGTGCTCCACGTGTCAATGTCATCACGTCAGTGCTCAACATATCAATGCATCAACGTGTCAATGTGTCAACATGTCAACACTCAACACGTCAATGTGTTAACACTCAACACCAGTGTCACCATCTCAACACTCAATGTGTCAACACGTCAACGCTCAACGTGACAGTGCTCAAAATCAAAGTCACCATGTCAACACTCAACGTGTCGATGCTCAACATCGTGTCAACACTCAGCACTGAGTCAATTCAATGCTCAATGTTCAGTGTCAACACCCAACACGTCAAAATCAACAGGTCAACATCACGTCAACGTCATCATGTCAACGCTCAACATGTCAATGCTGAACTTGTCAACGCTCAACATGTCAACATCAACCTGCCAACGCTCAACAACGTCACTGTGCCAACACTCAGCGAGCCCATGCTCAACATCATTCCCTACACACAGCAGAGGGGTTGAAACTGCATGATGATTGTGGTCCTTTTCAACCCAGGCTGTTCTGTGATTCACGTCATCGTGTCAATACTCAACGTGTCGGCGCTCAACATCACTGTGTCAGTGCTCAACGCGTCCACGTTCAGCATCAACGTAATCATCTCCACACTCAAAATGTCAGCATCACTGTGTCAATTCCCAACGTGTCAACCCTCAAGGTGTCAATGCCATTGTGTCAATGCTCTACGTTGATCCTAGCACCCCCAAAATATCCCGGCGAGCCCCAAAACGTGCTTTTTCCCCCTAAAACGTGCTTTTTTTCCCCCTAAAATGTGCTTTTTTCCCCCAGAACAACATCTCACCTCGAAGAGCAGGGTGAGGAGGAGGATGCGGGTGGCCAGGTTGGAGGCCTGGGGCAATGTGGCCATCTGGCTGATCCACTCCGACACCGTTTTGGTGTCGCTGGTGGTGAGCGGCAGCGCCGCCTTGATGAGAACGTCGGCCGCTTCCCAAACCTTCAAAATCAAACCGTGGGGCAGCGGGAGAACCCCGAATATGGGGACGAAAACAACAAAACAGTCACGAGGGGGGTTTTGGGGGGGGGGATCCTTTTACCTGCTTGACCACCTGCTTGAGGATGGAGTCGCGATAGGTGGCCCCGTTGCGTTTGACGGCCGTCATGATGAGGTCGCAGACGCGGTACACGGTGTCGGGGAGCTCGTCCAGGAGCTGTGAGCAGCCAGGCAGCATGGTGTCGGTGAAGGCCAGCAGCTCTGAGGGCTCCAGGGGTTCGGCCCCCTCGAATTTCTCCAAGCATTTGGCTTCTTCTTCCTCCTGGCGCTCGCGGGCACGGCGCTCCTCTTCCTCCTTGCGGCAGGCGGCCTCCTGTGGCGGGGGATGCGATATCGTGATGGGGGGACGTGGAACGAGGGGCATCGAGAGGTGGGGGATGTCATATCGTGACATGGGGGGGATGCGGAGGTGAGGATCGACGGGGATGTTTTGATGGAGACACGTGGGAAGAGAGAAATGGGGACAGAGGGATGTGAAATGGGGACGGAGGGACGCAAGGGAGGGCTGTGGGGATGTGAGAAGGGGAGACGGGAGAGATGGGGATGCAGGGATGTGAAACGGGGCCACTGGAATGTGAGATGGGGACGTGGGGACACGAAACGGGGCTGTGAAAACCACAACGGGGTCACGGGGGAGCAGGATTAGGGATGTGTGGGGTGAGGCAGGACATTGGGACATAAACGGGGTCACGGGGATGCAAGGTGGGGATGCGAGGACACAGGGAGCGGATTTATGGGGTCAGATGGGGATGTAAGGATATGCAACGGGGCCACAAGGAGCGTGATGGGGGAGGGGGCATGCAATGAGGACACAGGGTCATTAAATAGGGACAAAGTGACAAAACGTGGGGACGTGATGACACGAGGACATACGGGGTCAGGTAGGGATGTAGGGACACGTAATAGAAGCAAGGTGAGGGACACAGGGAGGTGAAATGGGGAAATAGGGAGAGTGGAGCGAGACAGGAGGTGCTGAGATGTGAGATGGGAACGTGGGGGGATTAAATGGGGCTGTGGGACCCCCAACACGACCCCAGCCTGCCCCACAGCACCTCGGGGGACTCGGCCCGCTGGTCCATGGGGATGTCCTGGCCCAGAGACATGGCGATGGCACGCATCATCTGGTCCTCCTCCGACATGCTGAGGTCCTGGGGGGTGGGAGAGGGGGCAGGAGAAGGTGGTGAGGGTCTATGGGGGATATTTGGGTCCCCCTCCAAGCGGCTGTGCCCCTCCTTACCCGCACCACTCCCCCCATGAGGGGTGGGGGGTGGGTGAGCAGGTATTCGGTGGCCTGCTCCATGGTGTTGGTGTTGAGCAGAGCCTCCATGGCGTGCTCCCGTGAGAAGCCCATGTCCATCAGCTGTGGGGGGGGACACACAGGGGGTGAGGGGGGCAAATAGGGGGCTGGGGGGCAGGAGGAAGGGATTGGGGGAGAACCAGAAAGGGACGAGAGGGAACAAGGGAGGGATTAAGAGGAAAGACCAGAAAGGAATTTGGGGAGGGGGATGAGGAAGGGATGAGGGGGAACAAAAAAGGAACTTGGAGGGGACCAGAAGAAGATTGGAGGGGCAAGGAAAAGAGGCTGGGGGGATGAGAAAGGAATAGAGGGAACCAGAGAAAGGCTGGGGGGCCAAGGAGGCGGTTGGGGGGACCAAAAGGTTAGGGGGCTGAGGAAAAGAGGCTAGGGGAGACAAGGGAATAGAGGGAACCAGAAGGTTGGGGGGCCAACGGAAGGGTTGAGGGGCCAAGGAAAAGGGGCCGGGGGAGACGAGAAGAAAATAGAGGGAACCAGAGGAAGGTTGGGGGTCCAAGGAAGGGATTGGGAGGACCAGAAAAAGGTTCAGGGTCCAAAAGAAGGCTTGGAGGTCCAAGGGAAGGGTCGAGGGCACCAGAAGAAGATTGGGGGGCCAAGGAAAAGGGGTTTGGAGAGATGAGAAGGGAATAGAGGGAACCAGAAGAAGGTTGGAAGTCCAAATAAAGGGTTGGGGACACCAAAATAAAGTTGCGGGTTATAGAAAGGGCTTGGGACACGAGAAAAGAATAGATGGAACAGAAGAAGGTTGAGGGTCCAAGGAAGGGGTTGGGGGTCCAAGGAAGGGGTCGGGGGTCCAAAGAATGCCTTAAGAGGACTATAAGAAGACTGGGGGTCCAAGAAAGGGGTTGGGAGGACCATAAGAAGGCTGGGGGTCCAAGGAAGGGGCTGGGGGTCCAAGGAAGGGGCTGGGGGCCCAAGGAAGGGGTTGGAGAGCCATAAGAAGGCTGGGGGCCCAAGGAAGGGGTCAGGGGTCAAAGGTGGGGCTTGGGAGGACCAGAAGACTGGGGGTCCAAGGAAGGGGCTGGGGGTCCAAGGAAGGGGCTGGGGGTCCAAGGAAGGGGATGGGAGGACCATAAGACTGGGGGTCCAAAGAAGGGGCTGGGGGTCCAAGGAAGGGGCTGGGGGTCCAAAGAAGGGGTTGGGGGGACCAGAAGAAGGCTGGGGGTCCAAAGAAGGGGTCGGAGGACCATAAGAAGGCTGGGGGTCCAAAGAAGGGGCTGGGGGTCCAAAGAAGGGGTCGGGGGTCCCACTCCCCTGGAATGGGATCAGCTCCCATCCTGGTCTGGTTTCCAAGGAAGGGGGGCTGGGGGCTCCAAAGGGAATGGGGGCGGGGTCCAACCTTCTGCAGTCTCCTCCCAGCTGTCTGCTCACCCCCGGGGTCATGACAACTCGGGGCTCACTGGGGCTTGCCGCGGGTGGGTACCTCATAAGGCCGCCTCCTCCTCTAAGGCGGGGGCGCTCAAAGCCCATGGTGTGCTGGGCGCTCGCGGGATGAGGGGTCCCCGGCAGGATGTGGCCCATAAAAGAGACTGGGGGGCCAGCATGGACTCGGCCATGCGGCCGCCGTACACCTTCAGAGGCCGCCGGTTCCACAGCTGCTTGATGCAGGTGAAGGCTGCCTGCGGGGGGGGGTCGATGGGATGAGAGTTACGGGGGGGCAGGCAGACCCCTGAGTGAGCAGTGAGGATGCTTCGCTCTGACCGCACGTCTCCGTGTGCTCGTGGAGATGGCCCCAAGTCCTCGTGGTCCCCAATGGCCCCCTCCACGTGTCCCCAAGTCCTTGTGGTCCCCAATGGCTCCCTCCACGTGTCCCCAAGTCCTTGTGGTCCCCAGTGTCCCCTCCACATGTCCCCAAGTCCTCGTGGTCCCAAATGTCCCCTCCGCAAGTCCTCATGGTCCCCAATGTCCCCTCCACGTGTCCCCAAGTCCTTGTGGTCCCCAATGTCCCCTTCACGTGTCCCCAAATCCTCATGGTCCCCAATATTCCCTTCCCATGTCCCCAAGTCCTCATGGTCCCAAAAGTCCCCGCCACAAGTCCTCGTGGTCCCCAATGTTCCCTCCACGTGTTCCCAAGTCCTCATGGTCCCCAATGTCCCCATCCACGTGTCCCCAAATCCTCATGGTCCCCAATGTCCCCTTCCCATGTCCCCCACATCCCAAGGGTCCTCATGGTCCCCATTGTGAAGTCCCCACATGTCCCCAAAGTCCACATGTCCCCAATCAAAATGCCCCCTGTCCCCATTCTCAATTCCCTTCCCACGTCCCCAAGTCCTCGTGGTCCCCAATGTCCCTTCCATGTGTCCCCAAGTGTTTGTGGTCCCCAATGTCCCCTTCCATGTCCCCAGGTCCTCGTGGTCCCCAATGTCCCCTCCATGTGTCCCCAAGTCCTCATGGTCCCCAGTGTCCTCTCCACATGTCCCCAGGTCCTTGTGGTTCTTAATATCCCTTCCAGGAGCCCCCAAGCCCCCCACATGACCCCACAAAACCCTTTGGACCTCTCCAATGTCCCACAGAAGCCCCCCAGATCCCCTTGGACTCCTCCAATCCCCCATAAGACTCTTTAAATCTCCCCAGGAGCCCCCAAGCCCCCCAAAGGACCCCTCCAATATCCCACAGGACCCCCCACATTCCTACAGGACCCCTCTAATATCCCACAGCAGCCCCCCAAAGCTCCCCCGACACCCTTGGACTCCCCCAATTCCCCCAGTAGCCCCCCAGACTCCCACAGGACCCCCCAAATCCCCATAGGACCCCTCCAATATCCTATAGGAGCTCCCCAGACCCCCTTAGACCCCTCCAAACCCTCATAGGACCCCTCCAGTCCCCCACAGGAGCTCCCCAATCCCCAATTGGATAAAGACTCCCAAAAAAATTCCCTCCAGGACCCCCCCAAATCCCCAGGACCCTCCAATATCCTTGGGGATCCCTGACATGGAAACCAATATCCCCACTAGCAGGGACCCCACCCCCTTGATTTCCCTCCAGACCACAGCAGCTCCCCAATTCCCCAGAGCCCCACAAACTCCCCCAGGACCCCCCAAAATCTCCACTGGACCCCTCAATACCCTATAGGAGCCCCCCAGATCCCCTTGGACCCCCCCAAACCCTTACAGAACACCCCCAAACTCCTACAGGACCCCCCAAATCTCCCTCCAATATCCTACAGGAACTCCCCAACCACTCCCTTGGACACCTCCAAACCCTCATAGGACCCCTCCAGTCCCCCACAAGAGCTCCCCAGACCCGCTTGGACCCCTCCAATTCCCCCCAAAGCTCCCCAAACTCCCACAGGACCTTCTCAGATCCCCATAGGACCCCTCAATATCCTACAGCAGCTCCCCAGACCACCTTGGACCCCTCCAATTCCCCCAAGAGCCCCCCAAACTCCCACAGGACCCCCCACATCCCCATAGGTTCCCTCCAATATCCCACAGGAGCTCCCCAGACCCCCTTAGACCCTTCCAAACCCTCATAGGACCCCTCCAGTCCCCCACAGAAGCTCCCCAGACCCCTTTGGATCCCCCCAGTTCCCCCAGGAGCCCCCCAAACCCCTACAGAACACCCCCAAACTCCCACAGGACCCCCCACATCCCCATAGGACCCCTCCAATACCCTATAAGAGCTTCCCAGACCCCCTTAGAGCCCTCCAAACCCTCACAGGACCCCTTGGGCTGCCCGTGGCCGGGGGCTTTGGCAGGGAGGGCGTGGGGGGATTCGAGCACAGTGCTGGGGTTCACCATCTTCTCCACCAGCATCAGCCAGGCGTCCAGGAACTCCCCGGTGCCGTCGGGGAGCTCGGGATGCTCCAAACCTTCCGCCACCGGCACCTTGCCCCCCATGGAGAGCGCCCAGTTGAACGTCCTGGGGAATAAGAGATATCGGGGGAGAGGTGAGAGGGGGGGGAGGCCAGGGGGTTTTTTGCTGGCTCCTCTAAAATGTTTTTGGGGTCGTTTGGGTTTTTTTTTTGGGGGGGGGAGTGGGGAGGGGGGCTCACTCGAAGAGAGCGTTGTGGCCGCCGGAGCAGAGGAACTTCTGCAGCATGAGGTGGTAGGGGAACTTGCGCTCGTCGAAGAGCATCGGGGAGGTGAAGCCCACCGAGCAGATGAAGAACGTCAGCCTGGGGGGGGGAGGGGGGGAGAACACAAGGGATGAGGCTCTGCCCCCCCCCTCCCCCATAGCACCGTTCCCCATCGGTTCCACCCTACCCAAATCCCATTTTTTCCCCTTGACTCTCCCACATCGATTTCCTTCACTCCAAGAACCCCCTCCCCATTAATTCCACACTGCACAAACCCCCCCCCTTCCTTCCCCACAGATCCCTCCACCCTTAGACCCCATCCTACCCGTGACCCCACCTCAACCCTTCACCCCCACCCCATCCCAACCCTTGACCCAACCCCTGTTTACCCCCCACCCCTCCAATCCCCCATTAGACTCTTCTAATCTCCAAACCCCCCAAAGGACCCCTCAATATCCCACAGAAGCTCCCCAAAACCCCCACAAGTCCCCCCAAACCCCCCCAGGATCCCTCCAAACCCCCCAGAAGCCCCCCAGTCCCACCAGGACCCCTCCAATACCCCGAGGAGTCCCCACAAACCTCCACAGGACCCCTCCAATTCCCCCAGGAACCCCCCAACCCCCCCCAGGACCCTTCCAATCCCCCCAAACCCCCATAGCACCCCTCCAATCCCCCCAGAAGCCCCCCCATCTCCCCACAGAACCCCTCCAATCCCCCTAGAAGGCCCCCAAACCCCCACAGGACTCCCCCAATCCCCCCACAAGTCCCCCTAACCCCCATAGTACCCCTCAAATCCCTCCCAAAGCCCCCCAAACCCCCTTAGAGAACTCCTCTATTCCCCCCACGAGCCTCCCAGACCATGGGACCCCCCCAAACCTTCCCAGGAACCCCCCAACCCCCTCCCCCCCCCCAGGACACTCCTCCAATCCCCCCAGAAGCCCCCCAACCCCCCACAGAACCCCTCCAATCCCCCCAGAAGCCCCCCACCTCCCCACAGGATCCCTCCAATCCCCCCAGAAGCCCCCCACCTCCCCCCAGGAGCCCCCCAACTCCCCCCCAGACTCCACCCAAACCTCCCCCAGGACCTCTCCAACCTCCCCAGAAGCCCCCCAATCCCCCCCAGGCTCCCCCCAAACCTCCCCAGGACTCCTCCAATCTCCCCAGAAGCCCCCCAACCCCCCACAGAACCCCTCCAATCCCCCCAGAAGCCCCCCAACCCCCCACAGAATCCCTCCAATCCCCCCCAGGACCCCCCCCCTACCCCGACTCACCGAACTCCTCCAATGTGTACGGTGGGGGGACCCCTCCAATCCACCCAGTAGCCCCTCATCTCCCCACTGAACCCCACTAATCCCCGCAGGACCCCTCCAATCCCCCCAGAAGCCCCCCAACCCCCCCCAAAACCCCCCAGGACCCCCATCCCCACCCCAACTCACCGAAAGCAGGGGGTGGGTGTGTATGGTGGGGGCTGCCCCTCCAATCCCCCCAGAAGTCCCCCATCTCCCCACAGAACCCCTCTAATCCCCGCAGGACCCCTCCAATCTCCCCAGAAGCCCCCCAACCCCCCCCCAATCCCCCCCAGGACCCCCATCCCCACCACAACTCACCGAAAGCGGGGGGTGGGTGTGTAGGGTGGGGGCTGCCAGCTCAGCCCCTTGGTCAGCAGCTTGGTGAGGGCGGAGGCGGTGGCGCGGGCGGCGGGGGTTGGGGCGGGGGCTGCGCTGGCTGCGTGGTGGCTGCGCCGCTGCCGCACCGGGGAACCCACGCACAGCTTCACCAGCAGCCCAAACAGCTCGGCCAGCGCCCGGCCCAGCCGTGACGAGGCTGGGGAGGGGGATGTGGGGTGAGCCGGGGGGGTCCCGGGCTCCTGGGTGCACCCCGAGCATCGCCAGGGCCAGGAATGCCAAGGGTTGGGCTCTTGGCTTTGTTACCGGGGGGCTTTGGGGTCCCACACACAGTATTAGGGTGCCACGTTTGGATTCTTGGCACCTCCAGTACTGAGGACCCCAAAAACCCCCACATCCAACCCCAGCCAGTCTATCTCAAGAGGAACCCCAATACTGGGGACCCCAAGAATCCCAGCATCCGACCCCAACACTGGGGACCCCAAGAATCCCAGCATCTGACCCCAATATTGAGGACCCCAACAATCCCAGCATCCAACCCAATACTGAGGACCCCAAGAATCCCAATATGGAACCCCAATACTGGGGACCCAAGAAACCCCACCATCCACCCAAACCCCAATATTGGGACCCAAGAACCCCCACATCCAACCTCCCCAATATGTGGGGTTGCCAGGGGGGTCCCGGGCCCCAACCCGAGCATCGCCAGGGCATGCCAAGGGTTGGGCCCTTTGTTACCGGGGGGCTTTGAGGTCCCACCCAAGTGCCACGTTTGGATTCTTGGCACCTCCAGTACTGAGGACCCCAAAAACCCCCACATCCAACCCCAGCCAGTCTATCTCAAGAGGAACCCCAATACTGGGGACCCCAAGAATCCCAGCATCCGACCCCAATACTGAGGACCCCAACAATCCCAACATGGAACCCCAATATTGAGGACCCAAGAATCCCAGCATCCAACCCCAATATTGAGGACCCCAAGAATCCCAGCATCCAACCCCAATATTGAGGACCCCAAGAATCCCAGCATCCAACCCCAACTCATTGGGATTTATGGGGTCCCCAGTATTGAAGACCCCATAAATCTCAACGTGGAACCCCAATATTGAGGACCCCAAGAATCCCAGCATCCAACCCCAATACTGGGAATCCCAAGAATCCTGACATCCAACCCCGTTCCATCTATCCCAGAAGAAACCCTAATATCGGGGACCCCAAGAATCCCAACATCAAAGCCCAATACTGGGACCCCAAGAACCCCCATATCCAACCCTGTTCCACCTATCCCAAAAGAAACCCCAATACTGGGGACCCCACGGACCCCCACATCCAACCCCTTCCCATCCATCTCCAGAGGAACCCCAATATTACTGCTCCCCTCTTTGGAGCTGGGGACCCCCAGGGTCTCCTCTCCCCCCCAGTTCCCCCAGTGAAGCTCTCACCGACCTCTCCCCAGAAGAGACCCCAATACTGGGGTCCCCCCCCAAACTCACTGGGCACACCGGGGGTCTTCCCCCCACCCCGCAGACCCCCGAATCCAACCCCAGGTCACCCCCACCCCAAAGAACCCCAACATCCGCGCTCCCCTTTTCCTTCTGGGGGGACCTCGGGGTCTCTTCCTTCCCCTCAAAGCCCCCCCACATCCAACCCCCTTTATCTCCCCCAACACTTGGTTCAACCCCCCCCCCCCCATTTCAGGGACCCCCGCCCAATATTGATGCTCCTTTCATCGTGACAACCCCCAAAACCCACCCCCTCCCTCTCCGTACCCCACGCATCTCCCTAAAAAGACCACAAAGCCCCCCCAGATCCTTCTCCCACCCCCAAAATGGGGGACGGGACCCCCTTCAAGGGTGGGGGTCTCACCCGACAGCAGCGGTTTGATCTGCTTGATGCGTGCAGCCATGGCCGGGGTGATTTTGGCTTTGCCTTTGGGGTCGGCGTTGCTGGGCTCGTCCGTCTCCATGGGGGCCAGCGCCTCGCTGTCCAGCCCCATCCCCTCCAGCAGCCCCTGGGCGGGGGGCTCGGAGCCCGGCCCCTCTGCTTCACCCTCTGTGGGGTGATGGGGGGGGTTAGGAAGAGTGTTGTTCACCCTCCCCCCCCCCCCCAAAAGCTCTGAGCACGGATTTTGGGGTTTTGGGGTTGGGGTCTCGCTGCTTACCGGCTCGTTTGCCCCCCTGGGGTGGGCTGGGGGCTGTTTTCTCCTCCTTGGGCACCAACTTCTGCATGTCGGCTTGGCCGAATTCGCAGCCCGGGGGGAGGCTGGGGGGGGGGGGATTAATGGGGTGGGGGGGCTGCTCCATAGCTTGGGGGCTGTGACCCCCCCCTCCCCTCCGTAACAGCAGCCCCGCAGCACCCCACAACGTGAGCATCCTGACACGGGGGCATCCCACGGGCAACGTGTTCCTGTGGGGGTGGGGGCCCCCCAAGATGCTCTCTGCCCCCCCCAAGGCCCCCACGATCCCCCCCCAAATCCTCCCCAGACCACTTCAGGTGATCCACGTCCTCCCAGATCCCCATAACCCTCGCCAAACTCCCCCCCCCCGCCCATCCCAAATCTTCCCCAACCCCTTTAGGATACTCCCTTCCACCCCACCAATACCCCCCAAATCCTCCTCAAACCCCCCAAGATGCTCCCTGTGCCCCCCTGACCCCAAAAACCCCATTCCAAATCCTCCCCAGACCCCTCTGGATACCCCCTGCCCCTTTCCATCCCTCCCCCCCCCGACCTTCCCCAAATCCCCTCCATCCCCATAACCCCCCCCAGTCCCCTCCCACTGCTCCCTATCCCCATAACTCCCCCAGTACCCCCCTAAGCCCCCCCAGACCTCCCCTACTGTTTTCTATCCCCCATAACCCCCCCAGGCACCCCAAATCCCCCCAAGCCCCCTCCCACTTTTCCTATCCCCCGTAACCCCCCCAAGGCACCCCCAAACCCTCCCCATTCCACCTCAAATCCCCCCCAGACCTCTCCCACTGCTCCCTATCCCCCATAACTCCCCCCTATTCCTCCCCAAATCACCCCCCAGCCCCCTCCCACTTTTCCTATCCCCCAGAACTCCCCCCAGGCACCCCCAAACCCTCCCCATTCCACCTCCAGACCCCTCCCATTGCTTCCTTTCTCCCATAACCCCCCCCCAGGCACCCCCAAATCACCCCCCAGACCCCTCCCACTGCTCCTATCCCCCCCTAACACCCCCAAATCCTCCCCATTTCCCCCCCATTCCCCCCCCAGACCCCTCCCATTGCTCCCAATAACCCCCCCAGGCACTCCCAAACCCTTCCCAAATCCCCCCCAGCCCCCTCCCACTGCTCCTATCCCCCATAGCCCCCCCCCAGGCACCCCCAAACCCTCCAGATTCCACCTCCAGACCCCTCCCATTGCTTCCTACCTCCCATAAATCCCCCCAGGCACCCCAAATCACCCCCCAAACCCCTCTCGCTTCTCCCTACCTCCCATAACTCCCCCCTCACGCCCCTCCCCGAGCCCCCCCTCACCTGTTGGGGGTGCAGAGGCTGAGCAGCACGGTGCTCTCCCACACCAGTGAGCAGTACAGCTGGCTCAGCTTCCCCAGCACGCTCAGCCCCAGCTGCGAGCCCCACTGGTTCACCGAGATAGCCCGGATCTCACTCTATAAGAGGGGGGGGGACAGCATTAAAGAGCCATTCCTGTGGGGTGGGATGCTCTCTGGCCCCCCCCAAGACCCCCACGATCCCCCCCCAGCCCCTCTGAATACTCCCTGCCCCCTTCCATCCCCGCAAAACCCTCTCCAGATCCTCCTTTGACCTCCCCAGGTGGTCACCACCCCTTCCGCAGACCCCCCACCCTAAAACCCCCCCCCCCCCAACCCCGCTCCCTCCTACCTGCCCCACGCGACACGTGTGCACAAACATCATGATGTAGGCGTGAGCGGCCGTCAGGGCGTGCAGCAGGGGGGTGGCCTGGGCTGACAGCGTGGCATCGGGGACACTTCCAGCCCCCGCCAGCTCCCGCAGCAGCACCGACCCCCCCGGGGCCTCGATGGGGCGATGAAGGGCTTCCAGAGCAGACAGCACCGAGTCCAGCTGTAGCAGCCCCTCCTGCAGCACCTTGGGCTCGTGGGACAGAGTCTGGGGGAGGGGGAAGAAGGGGGGAAACGGGGGCAATCAGATCCAGCGTGGCTTCTTTTTTTTTGGGGGGGTCGCAACCATTTGTGGAGGTTCTGCCTTATGTTGGGGGAGCTCAGATCCATTTCTTGTGATTCTGCCTTATTTTAGTTGGCTCAGACCCATTTTCACCTCCGTTTCTAGAGGTTCTGCTTTTTATTTGGGGGGCTCAGACCCATTTCCTGAGGTTCTGCCTTATTTTGGGGGGGCTCAGACCCCATTTTCACCTTCATTTGTTGAGGTTCTGCTTTCTATTTGGAGAGGTCTCAGACCCATTTCTTGTGGTTCTGCCTTATTCTGGTTGGCTCAGCCCCATTTTCACCTCCGTTTCCTGAGGTTCTGCTTTCTATCTGGGGGGCTCAGACCCATTTTTTGTGGTTCTGCCTTATTTTGGAGGGCTCAGACCCATTTCCTGAGGTTCTGCCTTATTTTGGGGGGGCTCAGACCCCATTTTCACCTCCATTTTCTGAGGTTCTGCTTTCTATCTGGGGGGCTCAGACCCATTTTTTGTGGTTCTGCCTTATTTTGGAGGGCTCAGACCCATTTCCTGAGGTTCTGCTTTATTTTGGTTGGCTCAGACCCATTTTCACCTCCGTTTCTAGAGGTTCTGCTTTCTATTTGGGGGGCTCAGACCCATTTCTTGTGGTTGTGCCTTATTTTGGGGGGGCTCAGACCCATTTTCACCTCCGTTTCTAGAGGTTCTGCTTTTTATTTGGGAGGCTCAGACCCAATTCTTGTGGTTCTGCCTTACTGTGGGGGGCTCAGACCCATTTCTTGTGGTTCTGCCTTATTCTGGCTGGCTCAGACCCATTTTCACCTCCGTTTCCTGAGGTTCTGCTTTCTATCTGGGGGCTCAGACCCAATTCTTGAGGTTCTGCCTTATTTTGGGGGGCTCAGACCCATTTCCACCTGCATTTCCTGAGGTTCTGCTTTCTTCCTGGGATGCTCAGACCCATTTTCTGCTCTATTTCCAAAGCTCTGCTGTCATTTTAGTGCCCTCACCTCACTTTTCCCTCTCGACTTTATGACCTCCCATCTCATTTCCGCAGGTTCGGAGCCCATTTTTGGGGCTCCCAGCCCCATTTTTGCCATTTTTTCCCCCAAAAATGCCATACCAGGATGGATTTGCAGACTCCGGCCACAGCCTGGCAGGCAGCTGATGTGGGGAAATCCACGGGGAGGTTGGGCAGCCCCAGGATGGTGACGAGCGGCCGCAGCCCGCGCTGCGCCACGAACTCCTGGCAGTGGTCGTCTGTCGTGTTGTTGCTCAGGATGGACTCCACAAATTTCATCTAAAAAGGGCAAAAAAAAGGTCAACGTGGGGGCAGGAAAACCCCTCGCTTTGTCAAATTTGCTCCATCGTCTGCAATTCCCACTGATTTACCCCAAAAAAGCGGTCGAGGGGGTTCCAAAATCTTCGATTCCCTCAAATTAGCCCAAAAAAGAGGTTAACAGGGTTTCCAAAATCTTCGATTCCCCCCAAATCAGCCCAAAAAAGAGGTTACAAGGGTTCCAAAAACCTGCAATTCCCCCAAATTACCCCCAAAAAGCGGTCCAGGAAGTCCCAAAACCTTCAATTTCCACCAAATTAACCCCCAAAAAGAAATCAATGGTTCCAAAATTCATGGAATTTTCCCCAAATTACTCCCCAGAAAGGAAATTGAGGGGTTCCCAAATCATTCAGTTCCCCCAAATTGCCTCCCAAAAAAGCAATCAAGGCGTTCCCAAATCCTTCATTCCCCCTAAATTACCCCCCAAAACAGGACAAGGGGTTCCAAAACCATGGAATTTCCCCCAAACTGCCCCCAAAAAAGCAACTGAGGGGTTCCAAAACCCTTCAATTCCTCCCATTTTCCCCCAAAAAAGCAATTAGGTTCCAAAACTCTTCAATTCTTCCCATTCTCCCCCAAAAAAGTGGTCAACGGGTTCCAAAACCATGGAATTTTCTCCGAATTACCCCCCCAAAAAACAATTAAGGGGTTCCAAAACACTTCACTTCCCTCAAATTACCCCAAAAAGTAATTGAGGGGTTCCAAAACCCTTCAATTCCCCCCGTTTTCCCCCCAAAAAGCAATCAAGGCGTTCCCAAATCCTTCATTCCCCCTAAATTACCTCCCAAAACAGGACAAGGGGTTCCAAAACCATGGAATTTCCCCCAAATTATCCCCCAAAAAAGCAATTGAGGCGTTCCCAAAGCCTTCAGTTCCCTCAAATTACTCCCAAAAAGCAACTGAGATGTTCCAAAACCCTTCAATTCCCCCCATTTTCCCCCAAAAAACCAATTAGGTTCCAAAACTCTTAAATTCTCCCCATTCTCCACCAAAAAAGCAGTCAAGGGGTTCCAAAATCATGGAATTTCCCCCAAATTACTCCCCCAAAAAGCAATTAAGCGGTTCCAAAAACCTTCAGTTCCCTCAAATTACCCCAAAAAGCAATTGGGGCATTCCAAAACCCTTCAATTCCCCCCCTTTTCCCCCAAAAAAGGAAACTGAGGGGTTCCCAAATCCTTCATTCCCCCTAAATTACCCCCCCCACAACAGGACAAGGGGTTCCAAAACCACGGAATTTCCCCAAAATTGCCCCCAAAAAGCAACTGAGACGTTCCCAAACCCTTCAATTCCCCCCATTCTACCCCAAAAAAGCAAGCCCCCCCCCCCCCAACTCACCACATTGAGGATGTAATCCATGAGCGGGATGGGGATTCGCTCCTCGGTGCCCACCACCCTACGAGATGCAACGGGACACATTTTTGGGGGGGGGGGTTTCACCCCATCAATGAGCTGGGGGTGGGTTTTTTTTTTTTTGGGGGGGGGGGTGGGGGCACTCACTGCTGCCCGGGCTCAGCCTCGCTCTGCTGCGTGGCACTGAAGCTCTGCATGGCCTGCACCTCTTCCTCCTCCTCATCCTCGCTGGAGGCTTCCTCTGCGGCGTGGGGGGAGCGCGGGGGGGGGGCGGCGGCCGTCCCGTCTGCCTTCTGCATGGAGGGCTTCTGACAGATGTACTTGGGGTCCCGGCCCAGGCTGCAGATCTCCTCCAGGAGCTGGGGGGGGAGGGGGGGGTTAAAAGTGTGGGGGTTAGGGGGGGAATATGGGGGGTTTGGGGGGAAGAAATGGGGGTTTGAGGGGGGAAATGGGGGGGTTTGGGGGGGAGAAATGGGGGCATTGAGAAGAAATATGGGGGTCTGGGGGGGAAACATGGGGGGTTTGGGGGAAGAAATGGGGGGTTGGGGGGGGAGAAAAGGGGGCACTGAGAAGAAATATGGGGGTGGGGGGAGGGAATATGGGGGGTTGGGGGGGAGAAATGGGGGCACTGAGAAGAAATAGGGGGGTTTGGGGGGGAAATAGGGGGGGTTTGGGGGAAATGGGGGGTTTGTGGGGGAAATAGAGGGGTTTGTGGGGGAGAAATAGGGGGGTTTGAGAAGAAATATGGGGGTTTGGGGGGGAAATATGGGGGGTTTGGGGGAAGAAATGGGGGTTTGTGGGGGGAAATAGGGGGGTTTGGGGGGAGAAATAGGGGGTTAGGGGAGAAATGGGGGCATTGAGAAGAAATATGGGGGTTTGGGGGGAAATATGGAGAGTTTGGGGGGAAATATGGAGGAGGTAAGCGGGGGCTTGGGGGGAAATATGGGGGTTTTGGGGCGGAAATGGGGATATTGAGAGGAAATATGGGGGCTTAGGGGGAGAAATGGGGGTATTGAGAAGAAATATGGGGGTTTGGGGGGGAAATGGGGGTTTGAGGGGGGAAATAGGGGGGTTTGGGGGAGAAATGGGTTGGGGGGGAGAAACGGGGGCACTGAGAAGAAATATGGGGGTTTGTGGGGGAAATGGGGGTTTGTGGGGGGAAATATGGGGGTTTGGAGGGGAAATATGGGGGAGGTAAGTGGGGGTTTGGGGGGAAATGGGGATATTGAGACGAAATATGGGAGTTCGGTGGGGAGAAATGGGGGGTTTTGGGGGAGTAAGTGGAGTGGGGGGTAAATAGGGGCTTGGGAAATATGGGGGTTGTGGGGGGAGAAATGGGGGTTTGGGGGGGAAATATGGGGTCTTGGGGGGAAATATGGGGGTTTATGGGGGAAATATGGGGATGTGGGGGGGAGAATGGAGGTTTGGGGGTTGAGGGTTAGGGGGGAAGAGAAGGGGGTTAGGGGAAGAAATGGGGTTTTGGGGGGGATACTGAGAAGAAATATGGGAATTTCAGGGGGAAATATGAGGGTTTGGGGGGAGAAATGGGGGTTTGGGGGGAGAAATAGGGGTTTTGGGGGCGTAAGTGGGGGGTTGGGGGGAAATATGGGGGTTTAGGGGGAGAAATGGGGGTATTGAGAGGAAATATGGGGGTTTTGGGGGGAGAAATGGGGCTTGGGGTGGGGGGAAGTCGGGGCCTGGGGGGAAAAATCAAGGGTTCTGGGGGGAGAAATAGGGGTTTGGGGGGGGGAAGTGGTGGGTTTGGGGGCTGAAACTGGGGGGGGGTTGAGGAGTGAAGTGGGGTAAAAATGGGGATTTGTGGGGATAAGTGGGGAAAAATGGGGGCTTGGGGGGGAAGTGAGGGTTTGGGGGGTGATGTAGGGAATATGGGGGGAAAACTGGGGGTTTGGGGGGGGCGACATGGGAGTTGGGGGGCAAAAAAGGGGAGTTTAGGGGCAAATAGGGGCTTTGGGAAGGGGGTTGCAGGGAAATTGGGGGTTTGGGAGAGAAAAATGGGGGTTTGGAGGGATAAAGATGTGGGTTTTGGGGGCGGGGGGGAAGAGGACTGTTTTGGGGTGAAAGAAGTGGGTTTTGGGGTTTTTCCTGCCCTCACAAACCTTGATGATGGCGGTGGTGGCATCGGTCTTCAGGGTGGGCTGGTGCCTCATCAGCTCGTCCACTGCGCTGCCCAGGTTGGAGGCGGTGTCACCTGGGGGGGGGCACACAAGGGGGGTTGGGGGGGACCCCAAAAATCGGGGAGGGACCCCGAGTTTTGTGGGGAATCAGCGGGGGGAGAGGTCCTCCAAGGCTGTGGATTTGGGGCTTTTTTGTGATTGGTTGGAACTGTGAGGGAGAGGGACGCCCCCAAAAAGGGTCTGCAAGGGTGGGGGTCCTCTGTAAAGCAAGGGGTAGGGACACCCCCAAAAATGAGCCCCGAAGTCGTGGGGGCACCCCAGAATCCAAAGCGTAACTCAGTGGGGGACAGGGGGACCCCAAAATCCATCCTGTAGCTCAATGGGGGATAGGGGACACCCCAAAACCCCAACCCTAACTTAATGAGGGACAGAGGCACCCCAAAATCCATCCTGTAGCCCAATGGGGGACAGGGGCACCCCAAAATCCCAACCCTAACTCAATGGGGGACAGGGACACCCCAAAACCCCAACCCTAACTTAATGGGGGACAGGGGAACCCCAAAATCCATCCCATAGCCCAACAGAGGACACGGATACCCTGGATGCCTCCTCAGATTTGGGGTCAGGAAGGGACAGTTTGGAGACAGAAGGGGACAGTGCCACCCAGCTTTGGGGACAGGAAGGGACAGAGATCCCCAGGTTTGGGGACAGAGACCCCCAGATCTAGGGGCAGTTCCCCACTGGGTTTGGGGACAGGAGGTGGCAGAGACCCCCAGATCTGGGGACAGGAGGGGGCAGAGACCCCCGAGTGTGGGGATGGGATGGGACAGTGCCCCCTGGGTTTGGAGACAGAGTTTGGGGAAGGCACCCACAGGATTTGGGGACAGGAGGGGGCAGAGAGCCCCAGATTTGGGGACAGGAGGGGGCAGAGACCCTCAGATTTGGGGACAGGAGAGGGCAGAGACCCCCAGATTTGGGGACAGGAGGGGGCAGAGAGCCTCAGATAGGGGGGGTTGTGGGGTCTGTAAGGGGGGAAACGGGGGGGAAGAGGGGAGTTTGGGGGGAGAAATGGGGGTCTGGGGTGGGGAAATGAGGAGGACAAGGAGGAGAGTGGGTGATGGGGGGGTTGTGGGGTCTGTAAGGGGGGGAAATGGGGAGAAAGAGGAGAGTTTGGGGGGGGAAATGGGGGTCTGGGGTGGGGAAATGAGGGGGTGAGGGAGGAAGAGAAGGGGTGATAGAGGGGTTGTGGTGTCTGTAAGGGGGGAAATGGGGGGAAGAGGGGAGTTTGGGGGGGAAATGTAGGCGTGGGGTGGGGAAATGAGGACAAGGAGGAGAGTGGGTGATGGGGGGGTTGTGGGGTCTGTAAGGGGGGGAAATGGGGAGGAAGAGAGGAGTTTGGGGGGGGAAAAGAGGGTCTGGGGTGGTGAAATAAGGGGGGGAGGAAGAAACGGGGTGATGGGGGGGGTGTCTGTAAGGGGGGAAATAGGGGGAAAGAGGGGAGTTTGGGAGGAAATGAGAGTCTGGGATGTGGAAATGAGGGGTTGGGGGGAAATGGGGGTGTTTGGGGGAGAAATGAGGGATTGGGGAGGGGAAAAGGGGGAGAGTTTAGGGGTGGAAATGGGGGTCTGAAGGGGGAAGGGGGAATTTGGGGGGTGGAAATGGGGGTCTCAGGAGATGAAAATGAGGGGTTCTGGGGAAACGGGGAGTCTGGGTAGGAAATGGGGGTCTAGGGAATAAAAGTGGGGGTCTGGAAGGGGAATGGGGACTTTGGAGGGGGATAAGGGGGGGGACGAGGAGGAGTTTGGGGGTAGAAATGGGGGTTTGGGTGGGAAAAATGGGGGTCTAGGGGGCAAAAATGAGTTGTCTGAGGGGAAAGGGGGAGTTTGGGGGGTGGGAAATAGGGGTCTTGAGGGGTCAAAGAGAGGAAATGAGGGGCTAGGGGGGCAAAAACGGGAGTTTGGGGGGAAAACAGGGGTCGGGGGGGGGCAAACGTGTTAGGGTGGGTTTTGGGGTGGGGGGCTGAGCACTGACGTCCTTGATGAGCAGCGCGTGCAGCATGACGTCCGTCAGTCCGTTGTCCTGCAGGGAGGAGAGCAGCGAGGGCTCCTGGAACACGAACACCGTCACCACCTCCGTCGCTGCGGGGGACAGCAAGGGACAACGGCGTTACGGGGGGACAACAGGGCAACCCCACAATCCTCGTGGCCCTGAGGCGTCCCCATGTCGACCCCAAGTCCTCATGGCATCCTCCAGGCTTGGGAGGGTCTCCAAGTTGTCCCCAAGTCCCCACACTGACCCCAAGTCTTGGAAGTGTCCCCAAGTCCTCATGGCGTCCCCAAGACGTCATGGTGTCCCCAAATCTTGAAAGTGTTCCCAGGTGTCCCCAAATCCTCATGGTATTCGCAAGTCTTGAAGGTGTCCCCAAGTTCTCAAGGCGTTCTCGAGTCTTGGGAGGGTCTCCAAGTTGTCCTCAAGTCCCCACGCTGACCCCAAGACCTCATGGTGTCCTCAAGTCTTGGAAGGGTCCCCAAGTCTTGAAAATGTCCCCAAGTGCTCCCAAGTCTTGGAGTGTCCCCAAGTCCTCATGGTATCCTCACATCTTCAAAGTGTCCCCAAGTCCTCATAGCATCGAGTCTTGTAAGTGTCCTCAAGTTGTCCCCAAGTCCCCACGCTGACCCCAAGTCCTCATGGTGTCCTCAAGTCTTGGAAGGGTCCCTAAGTCTTGACAATGTCCCCAAGTGGCCTCAAGTCTTGGAAGCGTCCCCAAATCCTCATGGTGTCCCCAAGTCTTGAAGGTGTCCCCAAGTGTCCTCAAATCTTGGAAGTGTCCCCAGGTCCTCTGGTGTACCCAAATCTTCAAAGTGTCCCCAAGTTCTCATGGCGTTCTCGAGTCTTGGGAGGGTGTCCAAATTGTCCCCAAGTCCCCATACTGACCCCAAAACCTCATGGTGTCCTCAAGTCTTGGAAGTGTTCCCAAATCCTCATGGTATCCGCAAGTCTTAAAGGTGTCCCCAAGTCCTCACGGTGTCCCCAAGTGTCCTCACGTCTTCATGGCATCAAGTCTTGGAAGTGTCCCCAAGTTCCCACACTGACCCCAAGTCCTCATGGTGTTCTCAAGTCTTGAAAGGGTCCCCAAGTCTTGAAGGTGTCCCCAAGCATCCTCAAGTCCTCATGGCATCGAGTCTTGGAAGTGTCCCCAAGCCCCACATTGCCCCCAAGTCCTCATGGCATCCTCAAATCTTGGAAGGGTCCCCCAAGTCTTGAAGGTGTCCCCGTATCTTCCAAGTGTCCCCAAGTCTTCATGGTGTCCTTGGTACCCCCAAGACCCCCATGGTGTCCCCAGGTCCTTGTGATGTCCCCAAGACCCCCATGTGATGTCCCCAAGACCCCCCCATGGTGTCCTTAGATCTCTGTGTTGTCCCCTGGTCCTCAAAGTGTCCCCAGATCTTTGTGTTGCCCCCAAGACCCTCATGGTGTCCTCAGATCCTTGTGTTGTCCGCAGGTCCTTCTGCTGTCCCCAAGCTCCCTTGTGACATCCCCACAGCGTTCCCAGGTCCTCGTGGTGTCCCCAGGTCCTTGTACTGTTCTTAAGACCCCACAATGGTGTCCCAGGTCCTTGTGATGCCCCCAAGACCCCCATGGTGCCCCCAATCCCCCCCCCGCAGCCCCTCACCCAGAAGGAAGAGCGAGGGCCCGTAGTACTCGGCGTTGCTGATGATGTGTTTGAGGGAGGTGGGCAGCGAGCCGTCCATCACTGCGTGGGGACAAAGGGACGAGTGTCACCGCGCTGCATCTCCTCCTGTCCCCAAACCCCCCCCTTCCTCTGCCCCCCACCCCCAATTTAGACCGACCCCACTCACCGTGCCGGATCCCGTCGGAGAACGCCGGGTCCTGGATGGCTTTTTTGAGGAAATTCAGCATGGATTTGAGCAGAGCGGCGCGCTGCGGGATGCACTGCACTCCTATGGGGGAGAGGGGGGGCACTGGGGGTCGCATCGGTGACGCTGTTGCCCCCCCCTCCATCCTCCCCCCCTCCCCGATTTGCCATCGCCTACCGCTGCGCGGCGACACGGCGGTGCTGCTGGTGCTGGGCTCGGCAGAAGGGCCTGGGCTGCTCTCCATGGCCACGTCGGTCACTGTGGGGACAGCAGAAGGGTGAGGGGGGGTTGAGGGGGGAAGTTTTGGGGGTGTCCTTGCAGTTTTGGGGTTTTTTTTTCCCTCCCCCCCCACAGCTCACCCTCCATGTCAGTCTCCATCTCTTCGCCCTCCGGTAGGGCAGCGGCGGCGGCCGGGCGCTGCACTTTGGGTTTGATGACAAAGGGACATTCACGGCGACAGAGATCCACTTCGTGCTGGGGGGAGAGGGGGGGGAATTTGGGGGTGAAAATGACACCAAAATGACCCCAAATCCCAAAAATGGGGGGCTTTAAAATAAGGATTTTGTGGTAAGAAAGAGAAATTGCTGATAAAAATAAGGGAAATGCTCCTACTAAAGTAATAGAAGCAAGAGGCTGTCAGAAAAGGAGTCCAGCCCCAAAGTGGGGGGGGGCTGCACCCAAAAAGGGGGGGGACAACAGAAAAGAGGAAATCCTTCCTAAAAAGAGAGCGGAGCTGCCCTAAAAAGAGGAGTTTTCCCTCAAAAAAAAAAAAAAGGATTGAAAAAAAGCAGAGATTCTACAACGAAAGGAAGCGCAAATGGAACGAAAGTCTACCCAAAAAGGGGGGGGCAAAAGAAAAAAAAAAGGGGGTTCTCCTCCCCCCCAAAAAAAGGTGAGATTTCTCCACACAAAAAGAAGGCCCAGCCCCCCAAAAGGACCCCATCTCCCCTTAAAAACAGGACCACCTCCCCAAAAAACGAAGCCCAACACCCCAAAAAGGGACCCTGTAGTCCCAAAAAGAAACCCACCCCCCATAAGAAAAACCCAAATCCTCCTGATGAAAACCCAAATCCTCAAGATCACTCCCCCCAAAAAGAGGTCCAACACCCCAAAAAAGCCCACCCTCTAAAAAAGAAGACTGCCTGCCCCCAAAAAGAGGCCCATCTCCCCCTACAAAGAAGCCCACCCCCTAAAAAAGCCCACCTCCCCACCAAAGGGGGTCCAACACCCCAAAAAGGACCACATCTCCCCCCAAAAGAAGCCCATCTCCCCCTAAAAAAGCACTACCTCTCCCCAAAAGGAGCCCCAACCCCCCCAAAAAAAGAGCTGTCACCCCCAAAAAGAAGCCCACCCTCCCCAAAAAGACGACTGCCTGCTCCCAAAAAGAGGCTTAACACTGCAAAAACGACCCCATCTTCCCCCAAAAGAAACCCATCTCTCTCCAAAAAGAAGCCCTCCTCCCAAAATAGAACTGCCTGCCCCCAAAAAGAGGCTCATCTCCCCCTACAAAGAAGCCCACTCCCCAAAAAGAGGTCCAACACCCCAAAAGGACCCCATCTCCCCCTACAAAGCAGCCCACCTCTCCCCAAAAGGAGGCCCAACGCCCCAAAAAAAGACCTGTCACCCCTAAAAAGAGAACTGCCTGCTCCCAAAAAGAGGCTCAACACCCCAAAAAGGACCCCATCTTCCCCCAGAAAGAGGCCCATCTCCCCCAAAAAGCAGCCCACTCCCCCAAAAAGAGGTCCAACATCCCAAAAAGGACCACATCTCCCCCTACAAAGAAGCCCAACTTCCCCCAAAGGAGGCCCAACACCCCAAAAAAAGACCTGTCACCCCCAAGAAGAGGACTGCCTGCTCCCAAAAAGAGGCTCAACACCCCAAAAGGACCCCATCTTCCCCCAGAAAGAGGCCCATCTCCCCCTACAAAGCAGCCCACCCCCTCAAAAAGCCCCCCCCCCCCAGGAAGGCCATACTTCGAGGCGGTAGATGAAGATGGAGAGCCCGCTGTGTGACTGGAAGGCCGCCATGTCCAGGTTGGTGATCAGGTCCACCACGCGCACCGCCCGCGTCACGAAGGTGATCTGGTCCTGTTCATCACCCAGGAACTTGATCACCTATTAAAGGGGGGGGGGAGGAATAATGATATCAGTGATGTGGACACGCCGCTGTCCCCCCCAGGGGTCGGTATCAGTATCTTTATTGATGAGAGGCACTGAGTGCAGCCTCGGGAGGTTTGCAGATGACACCGAGTTGGCTGGAAGAGTCACAGCACCATCACAGAAGGGCTGGGTTGGAAGGGAACTCAAGGATGATGAATTCCAACCCTTCCTGCAGGCAGAGCCACCAACCTCCACATTTAACACCAGCCCAGGCTGCCCAGGGCCCCAGCCAACCTGGCCTTCAACACCTCCAGGGATGGACGGGGCATCCACAGCCTCTCTGTGCAGCTGTCACAGCACCTCACCGCTCTCAGAGCAGAGAGTTTCCCCCGATACCCAACCTCAATCTGCCCTTCTTCAACTTAAAGCCATTTCCCCTCGTCCTGCAGTTATCTACCCTTTCAAAGAGCTGATTCCCCTCCTGTTTGCAGGCTCCCTTCAGGTGCTGGAAGGCTGCAATCATTCACCCTGCAGCCTTCTTTTCTCCAGGCTGAACAAGGGGAGGTGCTGCAGCCCCCTGATCATCTTCGTGGCCCTCCTCTGCACCCTCTCCAACAGCTCTCTGCCTTTCTTACATTAAGGGCTCCAGATCTGGACACAGCACTGCAGATGGGGCCTCACAAGAGCAGAGCAGAGAGGGACGATCACCTCCCTGCCCCTGCTGGCCACCCCTCTTCTGATGGAGCCCAGGATACAGTTTGCTTTCTGAGCTGTAATCACACGCTGCTGGCTCGTCTGCCTGGGGGCAGCAAGGCCCTACAGAGGGATGTGGACAGGCTGGGCTGAGGTTCAACGAGACCAAATTTTGGGTCCTGCATTTCGGCCATAAAAAACCTACGGGCAACGCTACAGGCTGGGGGCAGAGCGGCTGGATGACCGTGCAGAGGAAATGGAGCTGGGGGTGTTGGTTGATGCTGGGCTGAACGTGAGCCAGCAGCGTGTGCCCAGCTGGCCAAGAAGGCCAATGGCATCGTGGCTTGGATCAGAAACAGCGTGGCCAGCAGCAACAGGGAAGTGATCGTGCCTCTGTACTCAGAATCACAGCTGGTGAGGCTGCAGCTGGAGCGCTGCGTCCAGTTTTGGGCCCCTCGCTGCAAGAAAGACCTTGAGGCCCTGAAATGCGTTCAAAGAAGGGCAACAAAAGGGCCTGGAGCACAACGGGGTTCTTATGAGGAACAGCTGAAGGAGCTGGGATTGTTCAGTCTGGAGAAGTGGAGGCTCAGGGGAGACCTCACTGCTCTCTGTAACTGCCTGAAGAGAGCCTGATGTGGGCTGGGGGTTGGCTTCTCTCGTGTAACAGTGACAGGACTGGAGGAAGTGGCTTCAAGCTCTGCCAAGAGAGATTCAGGCTGGACGTTAGGAAATTACACTGCTCTGAAAGAGTGCTCAGGCAGCGGAAGGGCTGCCCAGGGAGGTGGTGCAGTCAGCCACCCTGCAGGTGTCCAAGGAACGTTGTGTTGAGGGACGTGGTTTAGGAGAGCTACTGGTGATGGGTGGGTACTGCGTGATTTTGTAGCTGTTATCCAACTTTGGTGATTGATTCTGTGATCCCAGGGGGAAAAACGGGGAAAAAAACATCAAATTTCAGGGCTCTCTACCTTGAGCAAAGCCTCCATCATGCCGCACGACACCAAGGCCTCGCCGCCCGCGTCGTAGCTGGCCAGGTGGTAGAGGAAGGAGAAGAGAGCCGTGGCAAACTGGTGGGGGTAGGGCTCCATAGAAGGGTCTGGGAGGGGGGGACAGGGGGAGTTAGGAAGGGTCGGGACCCCCCCCGATCCCCCCCAAACCCCGGTGAGGTCGCACCGATCATGGCCTGGATGCAGTTGCGGACGAGGACGGGCAGGAAGCCATGGTAGGACGCGGTGCCGGTGCAGTCGATGATGCTGCTGAGCTTTGGGGTCCTCTCCAGGTGGACGATGGAGGTGAGGGTGCGTAGCGAGGCCGCTTTGATATCCTGGGGGGGTTAAAGGGGGGGGTTTAAGGGGTCAGGGGGTGCGGGGAGGGGGTTGGGGGGGGGCTGTGGGGGGGTTGCTGACCATCAGCTGCTTGTCGGTGATCTGCAGCACGTCCACCAGCTCCTCGATCAGCCCGTTGTACAGGATGCTGTTGGCCGACTCCTGCAGCGCGTTGGAGTACACTGGGGGGGGGAGAGCACCGTCAGACCCCAAAAAAGGGGGGCTGTCCCAAAAGAACCACACATTTCCCCTGGTTTTCCCCCAAATCTCCCCCCGTCTTTCACCGAAATAATCCCAAATCCCTCCCGTTTTGCTCCAAATCGCTCCCGTCTTCCAACAAAACCACAAATCCCCCGTTTTCCCCAAAAACAACCCTCCAAAATACAGCATCTTCCACCAAAACAACCCCAAATCCTTCCCATTTTCCCCCAAATCCCGTTTTCCCCCAAATCTCCCCTACTTTCCCCCCAAATAACCCCCAAATTCCCCTATCTTTCCCCCAAAATCCCAAATCTCTCCCATCTTCCACCAAACCCCCAAATCCTTCCCATTTTCCTCCAAATCCCGTTTTCCCCCAAATCTCCCCTACCTTCCCCCAAAACAACCCCCAAATCCCTCTATCTTCTCCCCAAACCCCAAATCTCCCCCATCTGCCCCTCAAATTACCCCAATTCTCCTTCACTTCCCCCTACAATCACCCCAAATCTCCCCCAAAACAACCCTAAAATCCCCCTATCCTTCCCCATAAACACCCCAAATCTCCCCCTCCCCCCAAACCCCTTCTTCCCCCCCCAAAAACCCCAAATCACTCCTATCCCCCCAAAACCCTCAACCTCCCCTTTCCCCCCCAAAAAAACCCCAAATCCCCCTTTTTCCCCAACCCAAACCCTCTCTTCCGCCCCCCAACCCCCCATCCCTCCCAAAAAAACCCAAATCCCCCCAAGACCCCCAAATCCCCCCCTATTTTCCCCCCACCCAAACCCTCTCTTCCACCCCCAAATCCCCCCCTCCAAAACAACCCAAATCTTCCCTTTTTCCCTCCCAAATCTCCCCTTTCTCCCCTCAAAGCCCCAAGTCCCCCTTAATCCCACCCCAAAAAACCCCAAACCCTCTTCCCCCCCCCAAATCCTCCCCCCTCATAAAACCTAAATCCCCCTTCCCCCCCCCCAGACTCTCCCTTCCCTCCCTCAAAACCCCCAAATCCCTCTCCCCCCCCCAAAAAAGAACCCAATCCCCTTTTTTCCCCCATCCAAACCCTCCTTTCCTCTCCCCAACCCCCCCCCCAAAAAAAAAAGACCCCAAATTCCCCTTTTCCCCCCCCAAACCCCCCTACCAAGGATGGAGATGGCGTGCAGCCGTGCCTGCACCGCCTGCA
>JARXNR010000102.1:0-16199 GCA_036346035.1 Crossoptilon crossoptilon
GGGGTCCCTATGGGTCCCTATGGGTTCTATGGGTCCTATTGGGGCTATGGGTCCCTATGGGGTCCCTAGGGGTCTCTATGGGTCTCTATAGGGGTCCTTATGGTGTCCCTATGGGGTCCTACGTGGTTCCTATGGGGCTCTTTTTCTATCTTATGGGTCCTTATGGGTCCTATGGGCTTCTATGGGGCCCCTATGGGTCCTATGAGGTCTCTATGGGTCCCTATGGGGGTTCTATGGGGTCCCTATGGGTTCTTATGGTGTCCCTATGGGGTCTCTATGGGTCTCTATTGGTTTCTATGGGGTCTCTATGGGGTCTCTATGGGTCTGATGGTCTTATGGGTCCCTATGGGTCCTTCTATGGGGTCTCTATGGGGTTCTATGGGGTCTTATGGGGTCTATGGGGGTCCTATGGGTCTATGGTTCTATGGGAAGTCCTATGGGTCCCCTATGGGTCCCTATGGGGTTCCTATGGGTCCCTATGGGGTCCCTATGGGGTCCCTATGGGGTCTATGGGTCCCTATGGGTCTTTATGGGTCCCTATGGGGTCTCTATGGGGGGTCCTATGGGTCCTTATGGGGTCCCTATAGGTCCCTATGGGATCTACGGGTCCCTATGGGGTCCCTATGTGTTCCTATGGGGTCCCTATGGGTCTCTGTGGTTCTATGGGGTCTATGGGGTCTATGGGCTATGGGGTCCCTATGGGATCCCTATGGGGTTCTATGGGGTCCCTATGGGATTCTATGGGATTTTCTGGGGTCCTTATGGGGTTTCTATGGGGTCTATGGGGTCTCTAGGGTCCCTTATGGGTCTCTATGGGGTCCTATGGGGCTCTATTGGTCCCTTATGGGTCCCCTATGGGGTTCCTATGGGGTTCCTATGGGGTTTCTATGGGTCCCTATGTGTCCCTATGTGTCCCTATGGGGTTCCTATGGGGTTTCTATGTGTCCCTATGTGTCCCTATGGGGTTCCTATGGGGTTTCTATGGGTCCCTATGTGTCCCTATGTGTCCCTATGGGGTTCCTATGGGGTCCCTATAGGTCGTCTATGGGGGTCCCTTATGGGTTTCCCCTATGGGTCCCTATGGGGTCCTCTATGGGGGTCTATGGGTCCCTATGGGTCCCTATGGCTCTCTATGGGGTTCTATGGGGTCTATGGGGTCCCTATGGGTCCCTATGTCTCTCTAGGGGTCCCTATGGGTCCCCATGTCTCTCTATGGGGTCCCTATGGGGTCCCTATGGGGTCCCTATGGGGGTCTATGGGTCTCTGGGGGTCCCTATGGGTCTCTATGGGTCTCTGTGGGGTCTATGGGTTCTATGGGGTCCCTATGGGGTTTGGGGTCCCTATGGGGTCTCTATGGGGTCTCTATGGGGTTTGGGGTCTCTATGGGGTCTCTATGGGTCTCTATGGGGTTTGGGGTCTCTATGGGGTCTCTATGGGGCTTTATGGCGTCTATGGGGGCCCTATGGGTTCTATGGGGTCTTTATGGGTCCTATATGGGTCTTATGGGGTCTCTGTGGGTCCTATAGGGTGTCTATGGGTCCTATGGGGGTCCTATGGGGTCTTATGGGGTCTCTATGGGTTCTATGGGTCCTTATGGGGTCCTATGGTTCCCTATGGGGTCCCATTGGGGCCTATGGGGTCCCTATGGGCTCTATGGGGTCCCTATGGGGTCCCTATGGGGTCCCTATGGGGTCCATCTGGGTCCCTATGGGGTCTTATGGGGTCCTTATGGGGTCCTATTGGGGTCTATGGATCTTGGGGTCATGGGGTCCCTATGGGGTTCCCTATGGGGTTCCCTATAGGGTCCCTATGGGGTTCCCTATGGGGTTCCCTATGGGGTCCCTCTGTGTCTCTATGGGGTTCTCTATGGGGTCTCCATGTGTCCCTATGGGTTTCCCTATGGGGTTTCCTATGGGGTCTATATGGGGTCCGTATGGGGTTCCCTCTGGGGTCCCTTCCCTATGGGGTCCCTCTGTGTCCCTATGGGGTTCCCTATGGGGTTCCCTATGGGGTCCCTATGGGTTTCTATGGGATTTCTATGGGTCCCTATTGGGTTCTATGGGGGCCTATTGGGTTCTATGGGGTCCCATTGGGTTCTATGGGGTCCCATTGGTTTCTATTGGGTTCTATGGGGGCCTATTGGGTTCTATGGGGTCCCATTGGGTTCTATTGGGTCCCATTGGGTTCTATGGGGTCTTATGGGGTTTTATGGGGTCCTTATGGGGTCGTATGGGGTTTTATGGGGGTCTATGGGCCCTATGGGTTCTCCTATGGGGGTCCTATGGGTCCCTTTGTGTCTCCATGGGGTCCCTATGGGGTCCTATTGGTTTCTATGGGTCCCATTTGGGTTCTATGGGGTCCCATATGGGGGGTCCTATGGGGGCCTATGGGTTTCTATGGGGTCCCATGGGTTCTATATGGGGTCCCTATGGGGTCTCTATGGGGTCAATGGGATCATTGGGGTCAATGGGGTCCCTATGGGGTCCCATGGGTGCTATGGGGTTCTGGGGTTGGTTCCCTATGGGTTTGGTTTCTATGGGTCCTCATGGGTTCTATGGGTCCCATTGGTTTCTATGGGGTCTCTATTGGGGTCTTCTGGGGTCCTTATGGGGTCCCTATGGGTCCTTATGGGGTCCCATTGGGTTCTATGGGGTCCCTATGGGGTCCCACGGGTGTTATGGGGTCCTATGGGTTCTATGGGACCCCATGGGGTGTTGTGGGTCCCTATTGGGTTCTATGGGGGCCTATTGGGTTCTATTGGGTCCCATTGGGTTCTATTGGGTCCCATTGGGTTCTATGGGGTCTTATGGGGTTTTATGGGGTCCTTATGGGGTCGTATGGGGTCTTATGGGGTCCCATTGGGTTCTATGGGGTCCCATTGGGTCCCATTGGGTTCTATGGGGTCCCATTGGGTTCTATTGGGTTCTATGGGGTCCCATTGGGTTCTATTGGGTTCTATGGGTCTTTTATGGGGCCCTATGGGGCCCTATGGGTCTTACTATGGGGTCCCATTGGTTTCTATGGGGGCCCATTGGTTTCTATGGGGTCCCATTGGTTTCTATGGGGTCCCATTGGGTTCTATTGGGTTCTATGGGGTCTTATTGGCTTCTATGGGGTCCCATTGGGTCCCATTGGCTTCTATGGGGTCCCATTGGATCTTATGGGGTCCTTATGGGGTCTTATGGCATGCTATGGGGTCGTATGGGGTCTTCTGGGGTCCTTATGGGGTCCCATTGGTTTCTATGGGGTCGCATTGGTTTCTATGGGGTCCCATTGGTTTCTATGGGGTCCCATTGTTTTCTATGGGGATCTATTGGGGTCCCATTGGTTCCTATGGGGTTCCACTGCGTCTTATGGGGTTCTATGGGGTCTTATAGGGTCCTATGTGGCTCTATGGGATTTTATAGGGTCTTATGGGGTCTTGTAGGGTCCTATGGGGTTCTACGGGCTTTTAAGGGGTTTTAAGGGATCTTATGGGGTCCTATGGGGTTTTACGGGTTTTTATGGGGTCTTATGGGATTTTATGGGATCGTGCGGGGTTTCGCGGCTCCTTCCGGTAGCACCCATGGGTGCCGCCACCCTTTTTGCAGGCTTTGGGCAACGCCAAAACCACCCGCAACGACAACAGCAGCCGCTTCGGGAAATACGTCGAGCTGAGCTTCGATGGGTGCCAGCGCCTGCTGGGAGCCCACGTCAGCACCTTCCTGCTCGAGAAGTCCAGGGTGGTCTTCCAGGTCAGCACCCATGGGTGCTGGGGGCACCCATACACCCCATAGCGCCTAAACGACCCTAAAAACCCCATAAAACCCCATAGAATCCCAAAGAATCCCATAGGAAACTCATATTAGCACCTTGTTGCTAGAGAAGTTCAGGGTGGTCTTCCCGGTCAGCACCCATGGGTGCTGGGGGCACCCATACGCCCCATAGCACCCAAACGACCCCAAAAACCCCATGAAACCCCGTAGAACCCCATAAAACCCCATAGCATCCCATAAAACCCCATAGGATCCCATAGGGCGCCCACGTCAGCACCTTCGTGCTGGAGGAATCCAGGGTGCTCTTCCAGGTCAGCACCCATGGGTGCTGGGGGCACCCACAAACCCCATAGCGCCCAAACGACCCCAAAAACCCCATAAAACCCCATAGAAATCTGTGGGATCCCATAGAATCCCAAAAAATCCCATAGAAAACCCATATCAGCACCTTCTTGCTGGAGGAATCCAGGGTACTCTTCCAGGTCAGCACCCATGGGTGCTGGGGGCACCCATACACCCCATAGCGCCCAAAGGACCCCAGAAACCCCATAAAACCCCATAGAACCCCATAGAACCCCAAAGGACCCCATAGGATCCCATAGGAAACCCATATTAGCACCTTCCTGCTCGAGAAGTCCAGGGTGGTCTTCCAGGTCAGCACCCATGGGTGCTGGGGGCACCCACAAACCTCATAGCGCCCAAACGACCCCATAGGACCCCATAAAACCGCATAGGACACCATAAAACCCCGTAGGACCCAATAAAACCCAATAGCATCCCATAAAACCCCATAGGATCCCATAGGGCGCCCACGTCAGCACCTTCGTGCTGGAGGAATCCAGGGTGGTCTTTCAGGTCAGCACCCATGGGTGCTGGGGGCACCCACAAACCCTATAGCACCAAACGACCCCATGAGACCCATAAAACCCCATAGCATCCCATAAAACCCTATAGGATCCCATAGGGCGCCCACGTCAGCAGCTTCGTGCTGGAGGAATCCAGGGTGGTCTTCCAGGTCAGCACCCATGGGTGCTGGGGGCACCCATACAACCCATAGCACCCACACGACCGCATAGACCCCATAAAAACCCGTAGGATCCCATAAAACCCAATAGGATCCCATTCTTGGTCTCATGGGTGCCCACCCTTTTTCTACACCTGTGGGTGCCCCCCCCGACCCCATGGGTGCCCCCCTGCCCCCATGGGTGCCCACCCTCCCCCCGCACCCATGGGTGCCTCTCCCTCATCCCATGGGTGCCCCCCCAGTCTCATGGGTGCTCTCTTCTGATCCCATGGGTGTCCCATTTGTGATCCTAGGGGTGCCAACTCCCCCCCCTACACCCATGGGTGCCATCACCGGCCCCATGGGTGCTCTCCTGACCCCATGGGTGCCCACCCCCCTTCTGCACCCATGGGTGCTTTCCCCTGATCCCATGGGTTTCCCATCTCTGCACCCATGGGTGCCCACCTTCCCCCTGCACCCATGGGTGCCTCCCTAGCCCCATGGGTGCCCCACTGACTTCATGGGTGCCGTCCTAAGCTCCATGGGTGTTTTCCCAACCCCATGGGTGCCCACCCATCGTCTGCACCCATGGGTGCCTCCCCAGCCCCGTGGGTGCCCCCCTGACCCCATGGGTGCCCCATTTGTGATCCTATGGCTGCTCTCCCTTTCTCTGCACCCATGGGTGCCCCATTCTTGGTCCTATGGGTGCCCACCCTCCTTCTGCACCCATGGGTGCCCTCCTCCAGTCCCACAGGTGCCCCCCTGACCGCATGGGTGCCGCATTCCTCCATCCATGGGTGCCCACCCATTCCCTGCACCCATGGGTGCCCCATTCTTGGTCCTATGGTCTCTCACCCCCTCTTCCCACTGCACCCATGGGTGCCCCCCTGACCTCATGGGTGCCGTCCTAAGCTCCGTGGGTGCTCTCCCGACCCCATGGGTGCCCTCCCCTCGTCCCATGGGTGCCCCCCTGCCCTCCTGGGTGCCCCATGCCTGCGCCCACGGGTGGCCACCCACCCTCTGCACCCATGGGTGCCTCCCCAGCCCCATGGGTGCCCCACTGACTTCATGGGTGCCGTCCTAAGCTCCATGGGTGTTTTCCCAACCCCATGGGTGCCCACCCATCCTCTGCACCCATGGGTGCCTCCCCAGCCCCGTGGGTGCCCCCCTGACCCCATGGGTGCCGCATTTGTGATCCTATGGGTGCTCTCCCTTTCCCTGCACCCATGGGTGCCTCCCCATGGTCCTATGGGCTCCCACCCCCTCTCCCCCCAGCACCCATGGGTGCCCCATCCGTAGCCTTCCATTGGCCCCCATCAGCTCCTCCAGGCCTCAACATTCCCCCGAGCTCAGGCCGCCCGCACCCATGGGTGCTCTCAAGGGTGGGTGGGTGGGTGGGAAGGGGGGCGGGGGGGGCACCCATGGGTGCCGCCATCCCATAATAACCCGCTTTTCCCTCTTCTGCAGGCCGAACACGAGCGCAACTACCACATCTTCTACCAGCTCTGCGCCTGCGCCCACCTCCCCCAGTTCCGAAGCCTGGCGTTGGGTGAGCAGCACCCATGGGTGGCCCCCCCATCCCCCCCCACCCCACCCCACCCCCGCCATCTTGGAATGCGGCTTCAAACCCTTTTTTTCTGTTTTCTAGAAAGTTCCGAGCGTTTCTTTTATACTTGCCAAGGAGGGGAGGCCGCCATCGACGGGGTGGACGACGGCGAGGAGATGGAAAAGACCCAGAATGCCTTCAAAACGTTGGGTGAGGGGGGTTTTTACCTGCCAGGACCTGCTTGGAGGACTCAATTTTGGGGGTGTCTATTTGTGGAGGTCCTCCAGAACCATAGAGTTGTTTTCCATGGGGGTACAGAGCGGCCACTGCTTGGAGGACTCCATTTTGGGTTGCTGTCCTTGGGGCTTTTTCCTGGCAGGACCTGCTTGGAGGACTCAACTTGAGGGATCTCTATCCCAGGAGGTCCTCCAGAACCATAGAGTTGCGTCCCATGGGGGGATAGAGTGGCGTCTTTGCTTGGAGGACGCCATTTTGCTTCCCAATCCCTGCCTGGACCTGCTTGGAGAACTCAATTTTTGGGTATCTATTTGTGCAGGTCCTCCAGAACCATAGAGTTGCGTTCCATGGGGGTACAGAGCGGCCACTGCTTGGAGGACTCCATTTTGGGTTGCAATCCTTGGAGGTTTTCCCTGGCAGGACCTGCTTGGAGGACTCAACTTGAGGGATCTCTATCCCAGGAGGTCCTCCAGAACCATAGAGTTGCGTCCCATGGGGGGGATAGAGTGGCGTCTTTGCTTGGAGGACGCCATTTTGGTTCGCGATCCCTGCCAGGATCTGCTTGGAGGACTCAATGTTGGGGGTATCTATTTGTGGAGGTCCTCCAGAACCATAGAGTTGTTTTCCATGGGGGTACAGAGCGGCCACTGCTTGGAGGACTCCATTTTGGGTTGCTGTCCTTGGGGCTTTTTCCTGGCAGGACCTGCTTGGAGGACTCAACTTGAGGGATCTCTATCCCAGGAGGTCCTCCAGAACCATAGAGTTGTGTCCCATGGGGGGATAGAGTGGTGTCTTTGCTTGGAGGACGCCATTTTGCTTCTCAATCCCTGCCAGAATCTGCTTGGAGGACTCAGTGTTGGGGGTATTTATTTGTGGAGGTCCTCCAGAACCATAGAGTTGCACCCTATGGGGGCACAGAGTGGTCACTGCTTGGCAGACTCCGTTTTAGGTTGTCGTCCTCAGAGGTTTTCCCTGCCAGGACCTGCTTGGAGGACTAAATTTTAGGGATCTGTATTTGTGGAGGTTCTCCAGAACCATAGAGTTGCGTCCCATGGGAGGGTAGAGTGGCCACTCTCCGCTTGGAAGACTCACCGTTGAGCTCCCCATCCCTAAAAATCTTCCACAACCATAGAGTTGTGCATCGTGAGGGGATAGAATGGCCACTCTCCACCTTGGAGGACTCACCACTGAGCTCCCCATGCCCGGAAGTCCTCCACAACCATAGAGTTGCGCCCTATGGGGGTGCAGAGTGGCCACTTTCCTTTTGGAGGACTCCATTTTGGGCTCCCTATCCCTGGAGGTCCTCCAGAACCATAGAGTTGTGCGTCGTGAGGGGATAGAATGGTCACTCTCTGCTTGGAGGACTCACCATTGAGCTCCCCATGCCCGGAAGTCCTCCACAACCATAGAGTTGCGTTTCATGGGCTTATAGAGTGGTCACTCTCTGCTTGGAGGACTCACCATTGAGCTCCCCATCCCTGGAAGTCCTCCACAACCATAGAGTTTGCTTTCACTGGCACTTTCCCCTTTAGAGTTGCTCCTCTCCTCTTGGAGGACTCCCTCACCATTGAGCTTTCCTTTCCCTTTTCTTATCCCTCTCCTTCCCTTTTCCCTTCCCTTCCCTTTTTTTCCTCTCTCCTCCTTTCCTTTCCTTTTTTCTCTCCTCTTTCCCCTCTCACTTTTTTTTCCCCCTGCCCAGAATTCCTTCACTTTTTTTTTTCTCTTTTCCTTTCCCCTTCTCCTTCCTTTCTTCCCCTTTCTTTCCCTTCCCTTTCTCTTTCTTCCTTTCCTCCCCTTTCCCCACCTCCCTCCCTTTCTCTCCTTCATTTTCCTCCCCTCCCTCTCCTCCTTCCTTATTTCCTTTTTCCCCTTTTTTTCCTCCTTTTCCCTTCCCCTTTCTTTCTTTTTCCTCTTTTTTTCCCTCTTTGCTTCCCTTTCTTTTCCTCCCTTTCCTTTCCCCCTCCCTTCCCCCCCTTCCCTTTTCCTTCTTCTTCTTCATTCCCTTCCCTCCTCTTTTCCCTTTTCCCTTCCTCTTTCCCTTCCCCTTCCTCCTTTTCCCCTTCCTCTTCCCTTCCCCTCTCCTTTCTCCCCCTTTTTCTTTTCCCTTCCCCTTCCTCTTCCCCTTTCTCCCCATTTTCCTTTCCTTTTCTCCTTTCCTTTTCCCCCTTTCCTTCCCCTTTTTTTTTCCTTCCTCCCTTCCTTCCCCTGCCTTTTCTCCCCTTCCTTTTCTCCCCTTCCTTTTCTCCCCTTTTCTTTCCCCTTCTTCCTCCACTTCCCTTTTCCTTTCCTTCTTCTTTTCCCCCCCTTTTTCCTCTTCCCCCCCTTTTCTTCCTTCCCTTCTCTCCCTTCCCCACCCTTTTTTTCCCTTTTTTCCTTTCCTTCTTTCTTTTTTACCTTTTTTCCCCTTTCCCCTTTCCTTTTTTCCCCTTCCTCTTTTCTCCCCTTTCCCCCCTCCCCCTTTCCCCCTCTCTTCTTCTTTTCCCATTTTCTTTCCTTTCTCCCTCCCTTCTTCCTTCTCCCCTTCCTTTACCTTCTTCCTTTTTCTTTCCCCCTTTTCCCCTTTTTCCTTTTTCCCTTTTCCTTTCCCCCCTTTCCCCTTTTTCCCCCTTTCCCTCCTTCTCCCTTTTTTCCTTTTTCTTTTTTTCCCCTTCCTTCTCCCTTTCCTTTCTTTCCCCCCCTTCCCCTTTTTTTCCCCTCCCTTTCCTTTCCCCTTCCTCCTTTTTCCTTCCTTTCCCTTTTTCCCCCCTTTTTTTCTCCCCTTTTTCCCTTTCCCTTTTCTCCTTCTCTCCTTTCCTTTTTTCTTCCCTTTCTTCCCTCCTTTCTCTTCCCTTTTCTTCCTTTTTTTTTCCTCTTTTTCCCCCTCCCCTTTTTCCCTCCCCCTTTCTTCTTCCCTCCTTTCCTCCCTCCTCCCCTTCCTTTTCCCTTTCCTTTCTCTTTCCCCCCCCTCCCTTCCTTTTCCCCTTCTCCTCCCTTCTTCCTTCCCCTTTTCCTTTCCTTTCACCTTCCTCCCCCCCCTCCCTCCCCTCTTTTTTTTCTTTCCCCTTTCCCTTTCCTTCCTTTTCCTTTCCTTTCCCTTTCCTTTCCCTTTTCTTCCTTTTCCTTTCCTTCCCCTCTCCCTCCCTTTCTCTTTTTTTTTTCCTTTTCCCTTCACTTCCCCCCCTCTTTTCCTCCCTCCCCCCTTCCCTCCTTTTCCCTTTTCTCCCCTTCTCCCCTTTTCCTTTTCTCTCCTTCTTCCCTTCCCCTTTCCCCCCCCCCCCCCTTTCCCTTCCCTCTCTCCTTTTTCCCCTCCCCTTTTTTCCCTTCCCTTCTTTCCTTCCTTCCTTTTTTCCCTTCTCCCCTTTTTTTACCCCCCCCCCTTCCCCCCTTTCCCTTCTTTCCCTTTCCTTTTCCCCTTCCCCTTTCTTTTTTTTTCCCTTTTCCTTCCCTCCTCCCCCCCCCCTTTTTCCCTTTCCCCCTCCCTTTTCTTTCCCCCCCTTTCTTTTTCCCTCTCCCCCCCCTCCCTTCTTTTCCTCCCCTCTTCCCTTCCCCCTTTCCCCTTTTCCCCCTCTTCCTTCTCTTCTTTTCCTTTTTTTCCTTCTTTTTTCCCCCCTCCCTTTTTTTCTTCCCCCTCCCCCCCTTTCCCTTCCCCCTCCCCCCCCCCCCTTTCCCCCCCCCCTCTTTCCCTTTCCCCCCTTTCCCCCTCCCTTCCCCTCCCTTCTCCTTTTCCCTTCCCCCCCTCCCCTTTTCCCCCCCTTTTCCCTTTCCCCCCTTCCCCTTCCCTCTTTCTTTCCTTCCCCCCCCTCCTTCCTTTCCCCCTCCTTTCCTCCCTTCCCCCCCTTTTTCTTTCCCCCCCCCACCCCCCCCCCCCTTTTCCCCTTTCCCCCCCCCTTTCCCCTTCCTCCCCCCTTTCCCCTTTCTTCCCCTTTCCCTTTCCCCTTCTTTCTTCCTTTTCCTTCTTCCCCCCCTTTTCCCCCCCCCCCTTTTTCCCTTTTTTTTTTTTCCTCCTTTCCTCTCCCCTTCCCCTCCTTTCTCCTCCCCCCTTTTTTTTCCCTTTCCTTTCCTCTTTCCCTTTTCCCTTCCTCCCCCCTTTCCCCCTTCCCCCCCTTCCTTTTCCCCCCCCCCTTTTCCTCTGCCCCCCCCCCTTTCCCTCTTTCCTTTTTCCCTTCTTCCCCCCCCCCTCTCTCCCCCCCCTTTTTTCCTTTCCCCCCCCTTTCTTTCCCCTCCTTTCTTTTCCCCCCATTCCTTTCCCCCCCTTCCTCCCTCCCCTCCTTTCCCCCCTTTTTTCCCTTCCCCTCCCCCCCCCCTCCCCTTCCCCCCCCCCTCCTTTTCCCCCCCCCACCCCCCACATTTTTCCCCCTTCCCCCCCCCCCCCCTTCCCTTTTTCCCCCCCCCTTCCCCCCCTTTTTTCCCCTTTCTTCCTTTCTTTTTTCCCCCTTTTTTTCCTCCCTTCCCTCCTTTTCCCCCCCTCCCCCTTTTCCTTCCCCTCTTTCCCCATCTCCTTTTCCTTTCCCCTTCCCCTTCCTTTCCCTTTTTCCCTTTTCCCCCCCCTCCTCTTTCCCCCCCCCTTTTCCTTCCTTCCCCCCTTTTTCCCCCCCCCTTCTTCCCTTCCCCCCCTTTTCCCTTTTCCCCCCTCCCTCCTTCTCCCCCCCCCCCTTTTTTTCCTTTCCCTTTCCCCCCCCCCCTTTCCCCCCCCCTCTTTCCCCTCCCCCCCCCCCCCTTTCTCTTCCCTCTCCCCTTTCCCCCCCCCCCCCCCCCTCCCCCCCCCTTCCTCCTTCTTTTCCCCCCCCCCTTTCCCCCCCCCTCTCCCCTTTCCCCCCCTCCCTCTCTTTCTCTTCCTTTTCCCCCCTTCTCCTTCCCCCTCCCCCTTTTCTCCCTCTTCTTTTTCCTTCCCATTTTCCTTCCCTCTCTTTTTCGAAGAAAATAGAAACCCCACAACACCTTTGTTTTCCTTTCCCTTTTTTTCCCCTCCTTTCTTCCTTCTTCCCCTTTCTCTTTTCCTTCTTTTCTTTTCTGTTCACTTTCCTCCCCTCTTCCTTCCATTTTCACTTCTCTCTCTTTCTCTTCTTTCTCCCCTTCCCACTGCCCCCATCACCCCCCACCCCCACTTCCTTAACCCCTACCCCCTAATTAACCCCCAATCTCTAATTAAACCCTCCAAAAAAAAAACCCCAACCAGGCCGACGACCCATAGGAACCCACTTAGGATTTCATAAGACCCTCCCATAGGACCCTTTTACCCACAGCACCATCATAGGAACCCACAGGATCCATAGAACCCCATAAGGACCCCATAGGCCCCATAAAGACCCCATAAGGACCCCATAGACCCCCAAAAGACCATAGGGCCCCATAGGACCCCATAGGACCCCCCAGGACCCCATAAGACCCCCCAGGACCCCACAGGACCCCATAAGACCCCATAGGACCCCATAGAACCCAGACCCCATAGGACACCCCAGGACCCCATAGACCCCAAAGGATCCCATAAAACACCATAGGACCCCATAGAGACACATAGGACCCCATAGGACCCCATAGGACCCCATAGGACCTCATAAGACCCCATAGGCCCCCATAAGTTCCCATAGGACCCCATAGGACCCCATAGGACCCCATAAGACCCCATAGGACCCCATAAGACCCCATAGGACCCCATAAGACCCCATAGGACCCCATAAGACCCCATAGGACCCCATAAGACCCCATAGGACCCCATAGGACCCCATAAGACCCCATAGGACCCCATAGGACCCCATAAGACCCCATAAGACCCCATAGAACCCCATAAGACCCCATAGACCCATAGGGACCCATAGGTACCCCCATAAGACCCCATAGGACCCCAGCGGGGGACCCCATAGGGACCTCATAAGACCCCATAGACCCCAAGACCCCATAGAGACCCCATAGGACCCCATAGGACCCCCAAACCAAAGACCCCATACCCCAGGACCCATATAGACCCCATAGGGACCCCATAGAGACCCCCCATAGGACCCCATAGGACCCCACGAGACCCCATAGGACCCCATAGGACCCCCCCCATAGAACCCCATAGAGACCCCATAAGGACCCCATAGAGACCCCATAGGAACCCCATAGGGACCCCATAAGACCCCCATAGGACCCTATTGACCCCATAAGAACCCCATAAGGACCCCATAGAGACCCCATAGACCCCATAGGCCCCCATAGGACCCCATAAGACCCCATAGAACCCCATAAGACCCCATAGGACCCCATAAGACCCAATAGAGAACCCCCAATGGACCCCATAGACCCATAGGACCCCCATAGGACCCCATAGGAACCCCATAACCCCATAAGGACCCCATAAGGACCCCCATAGAACACCCATAGGACCCCATAGGACCCCATAGAGACCCCATAGAACCCATAAGACCCCGTAGACCCCATACGACCCCATAGACCCCCATAGAGGACCCCATAAGACCCCATAAGACCTCATAAGACCTCATAGAACCCCATAGACCCCATATGACCCCATAAGACGCCATACGACCCCACAAGACCCCATAGGACCCCATAAGACCCCATAGGACCCCATAGGACCCCATAGGACCCCATAAGACCCCATAGGACCCCATAACTTCCCATGGGACCCCATAGGACCCCTATGCCCTATAAGGACCCCATAAGACCCCATAGGACCCCATAGGACCCCATAGGACCCTATAAAACCCCATAGAGACCCCATAGACCCCATAAAGAACCCCATAGAACCCCATAAGACCCCACCATAGAACCCCATAGGATCCCCAAGACCCCATAGGACCCCAAAGACCCCATAGGACCCATCCAAGACCCCATAGGACCCCATAGGACCCCATAGAACCCCATAGGAAACCCCACAGGACCCCATAGAACCCCATAGAGTCCCCCATAAGGACCCCATAGGACCCAAGACCCCCATAGACCCCATAAGACCTCATAGGACCCCATAGGAACCCACAGACCCCATAGGACCCCATAGGACCCCCCATAGGACCCCATAGGGACCCCCATAGACCCCATAAGCTGCCCCCCATAGGACCCCATATAGACCCCATAGACCCCATAAGACCCCATAAAAGACCCCATAGAACCCCCCAGGACCCCATAGGACCCCACAGACCCCATAGGACCCCAGGACCCCATAGGACCCCATAGAGACCCCAGAAGCCCCCATAGAGACCCCATAGGACCCCATAGAGACCCCATAGGACCCCCAAGACCCCCATAGACCCCATAGAGACCCCCAGACCCCATAGGACCCATAGGACGACCCCATAGAGACCCCCAAAGAACCCCAAAGCCCCCCATAGAGAACCCACAGATACCCCCTAGGACCCCATAGGACCCCATAGAAACCCCATAAACCCATAGACCCCCATAACCCCATAGGGACCCCATAAGACCCCATAGGGACCCCCATAAGACCCCATAGACCCCCATAAACCCCCAAATAGCCCCCATAGGACCCCATATGACCCATAGAGACCCCATAGGGACCCCATAGAGACCCCATAAAGAACCCCATAACCCCATAAGACCCCATAGAACCCCATAGAGAACCCCATAGAACCCCATAGAGAACCCCCAAGAACCCCATAGGACCCCAAAGGACCCTATAAGACCCCATGGAACCCCATAAAACCCCATAGAACCCCATGGAACCCCATAAGGGCCCTATAAGACCCCATAAGATGCCTTTCCCCTTTAAGGACCCTATAAGACCCCATGGAACCCCATAGAACCCCATTGACCCCATAGACCCCATGGAGACCCATAAGGACCCCTATAAGACCCCATAAGACCCCATAGTGACCCCATAGGACCCCATAAGAACACATAGAACCCCCATAGGTCCCCATAAGATCCCATAAGACCCCATAAGGACCCCATAAACCCCATAAGGACCCCCATAGAGACCCCCATAGACCCATAGAACCCCATACCCCACATAGGACCCCATAGGGACCCATATAGACCCCAGAAGACCCATAAGGACCCCATAGGACCCCATAGGACCCCACAGACCCCATAGGACCCCCATAGCACCCCATAAGACCCCATAAGACCCCATAGGACCCCATAAGCCCCAATAGAGACCCATAGAAACCCATAGACTCCCATAGAGACCCATAGAGACCCATAGAGACCCCATACGACCCCATACAACCCCATAAGACCCCATAAGCCGCCACAGAGACCCATAGAAACCCATAGAGACCCATAGAGACGCATAGAGACCCCATACGACCCCATACAACCCCATAAGACCCCATAGACCCCATAGAGACCCCATAGGACCCCATAGGACCCCCATAAGGACCCCATAGAGACCCAAAAGACCCCATAAGACCCCATAGAGACCCCACACAAACCCCATAGAGACCCCATAAGACCCCATAAGACCCCCCCAGAACCCCATAAGACCCCATAGAGACCCCATAGGGACCCAATAGACCCCATACCCCTAGAGACCCCAGGAACCCCATAGGCCCCCATAGGACCCCCATAAAACCCCCGACCCCATAGACCCCATAGGACCCCCATAAGACCCCCCATAGAGACCCATAGGACCCCATAGAACCCCATAGAGACCCCATAGAACCCAAAAGAACCCCATAAGCCCCCATAGAGACCCATAGACCCCATAAGATCCCCCCTAAAGACCCCATATGGACCCCCATAGACCCCATAACCCCATAATAACCCCATACAACCCCATAAGACCCCATAAGAACCCCTTAAGACCCCATAAGAACCCCATAAGACCCCATACGACCCCATAAGAACCCCATAAGACCCCATAGGACCCCAAAGGACCCCAAAGGACCCCATAGGACCCCCACAAGACCCCATAGGAACCCCATACAACCCCATAAGACCCCATAAGACTCCATAAGACCCCATAAGAACCCCATAAGAACCCCACAAGACCCCATACGACCCCATACGACCCCACAAGACCCCATAAGACCCCATACGACCCCACAAGACCCCACAAGACCCCACAAGACCCCATACGACCCCACAAGACCCCATAAGACCCCATATGAACCCATAAGACCCACAAGACCCCATAGAGACCCATACAGACCCCATAAGGACCCCATAAGAACCCCATACAGACCCCATAGAGACCCCATTGACCCCATTAAACCCCATACAGACCCTATTGACCCTACAGACCCCATAGAGACCCCATTAAACCCCATAGGACCATAGCGACCCCATAAAACCCATAGCACCCCACAGAGCCACACAGACCCCATAATGCCCCATAGAACCCCACAGACCCCATAACACCCCATAGAGATCCAACAAGACCCCATAAGAACCCCATAAACCCTATAGAGACCCCATAGTACCCATACGACCCCACAAGACCCCATAAGACCCCATAAGACCCCATCCGCCAATGACCCCATAAGTACCCCAGCAAGACACACATACAGACCCCATAGAGACCCATAAGACACCATAGAAAACCCCATAAAACCCCATACAGAACCCCATACCCCATAGAGACCCGCATATAGACCCGCATAAGAGAACCCATCGGACCCCCTAGAGAACCTAGAAACCATAAGCCCATAAGACCCCATAGAGAACCCGAGACCCCTAGAGACCCATAAGACCCCATAACCCAATAAGACCCCATAAACCCCAT
>JARXNR010000566.1:0-10952 GCA_036346035.1 Crossoptilon crossoptilon
TGGCGCTCAACCGCCGCTTCGTGCCCTTCACCCGCATGGACCTCGGCTACCTGCGGCGCGACGCCTTCGACCGCCGCTGGGCGGCGCAGCTGAGCGCCGCCCGCCCCGTGCGCCTGGACGAGCTGCGGGCCGGCGCCGGGGGCGACGGGGGGAACGGGGGCGCCGGGGCGCTGCGGCTGCGCTACGGCGGCAGGGACGGGTTCCGCGCCGCCGCCAAGGCCCTGGGGCTCATGGACGACCTGAAGGCCGGCGTGCCCAGGGCCGCCTACCGCGGCGTCGTCACCTTCGTGCACCGCGGGCGGCGCGTCTACCTGGCGCCCGACGAGGGCTGGGCGGGCTACGACTCGTCCTGGGGCTGACGGCCGGGGGGGGGGGCGGGGGGGGGGGATGCGGCGGGGTGCCGTAATGAAGCGACGAGCCGAGCAGAGCCTGCGTGCGGTGCTGAGCGCGGGGGGGAGGCGCGCCGCTCTCGCCGAGGGAGACCGCGGGAGGCGCGCGGAGAGCGGAGCCACCGACGGAACGCGAGCCACGCAGGGAGCCCGTCAGAACCCTTAGAGGGCCACTGCGAGCCACGCAGGGCGACAATGGGAGCCACACAGGGAGCCAAGGCGAGCCACACAGGGAGCCCGTCAGAACCCTTAGAGGGCCACTGCGAGCCACGCAGGGTGACAATGCGAGCCACACAGGGAGCCCGTCAGAACCCTTAGAGAGCCACTGCGAGCCACGCAGGGGGCCAAGGCGAGCCACACAGGGAGCCCGTCAGAACCCTTAGAGAGCCACTGCGAGCCACACAGGGAGACAATGTGAGCCACACAGGGAGCCCGTCAGAACCCTTAGAGAGCCACTGCGAGCCACGCAGGGGGCCAAGGCGAGCCACATAGGGAGCCAGTCAGAACCCTTAGAGAGCCAGTGCAAGCCACACAGGGAGCCAATGCGAGCCACACTGGGAGCCAAAGCAAGCCATGTAGCGAATGCAAGCCACATAGAGAGCCAGTGCCAGCTGCATAGGGAGCCAAGGCAAGCCACATAGAGTGCCAGTGCGAGCCGCACAGGGAGCCAAGGGAGCCGCGGAGGGAGCCAAGGCGAGCCACATAGTGAATGCAAGCCACATAGGGAGCCAGTGCAAGCCACACAGGCAGCCAAGGCGAGCCACAGAGGGAATGCGAGCCACATAGGGAGCCAATCAGAACCCTATAGAGAGCCAGTGCAAGCCACAAAGGGAGCCAAGGCGAGCCACAGAGGGAGCCAAAGCAAGCTATGTAGCCAATGCAAGCCGCATAGAGAGCCAGTGCCAGCTGCATAGGGAGCCAGTGCAAGCCACATAGAGTGCCAGTGTGAGCCACACAGGGGGCCAAGGGAGCCACGTAGGGAGCCAAGGCGAGCCACGTAGTGAATGCAAGCCACATAGGGAGCTGATGGGAGCCACGGAGGGAGCCAGTCAAGCCACGCGGGGGGCCAATAGGAAGCCTACAGAGAGCCAGCGCGAGCCAGAAAGGGAGCCAAGGCGAGCCGCGTGAAGCGGCAATGAGAGCCACGTAGTGAATGCAAGCCGCATAGGGAGCCAGTGCCAGCCACACAGGGAGCCAGGGCCAGCCACATGGCGAACGCAGGCCACATGGAGAGCCAGTGCCAGCCACGAAGGGAGCAATGCAAGCCACATAGAGGGCCAATACAAGCCACATGGAGCGCCAGTGCAAGCCACATAGTGAGCCGATTGGAGCCCTATAGAGAGCCAGTGCAAGCCACAGAGAGAGCCAATGGGAACCACACAGAGAGCCTGTGCAAGCCACAGAGCGACTCGATGCAAGCCACACAAGGAGCCAAAGCGGGTCACATAGGGAGCCTGGCGCCGGACAAGGGCTGGGCGGGGTACGAGCCGTCCTGGGGGTGACGGGCAGGGGGTGCGGTGGATGCCGTGGGGTGCAATGAAGTGACGAGCCGAGCCGGGCGGAGGCTGCGTGCGGTGCTGAGCGCGGGGAGGAGGCGCGGCGCTGTCGCCAAGGGAGCCGATGGGAGCCGCAGGGAGAGCGGTGCCGGCCGCGTGGGGAGCCACGGAGAGCAGTGCAAGCCACAGAGGGAGCCGAGGCGAGCCACGGAGAGAGCCAGTGCCAGCCGCATAGCAAATGCAAGCCACAGAGAGCCAGTGCCAGCCGCATAGGGAGCCAGTGCAAGCCACGTAGGGAGCCCAAGGTGAACCACGTGGAGAGCCAGTGCAAGACACAAAGGGAGCCAAGGCGAGCCACATAGGGAGCCAATGCAAGCCACATAGAGAGCTAGTGCAAGCCACACAGGGAGCCAGTGCAAGCACACGGGGAGCCAAGGGAGCCACGTAGGGAGCCAAGGCAAGCCGCATAGTGAATGCAAGCCACATAGGGAGCTAGTGCCAGCTGCAGAGGGAGTCAGTGCAAGCCATATAGGGAGCCAATGCAAACCCCATAGAGTGCCAGTGCAAGCCACATAGGGGGCCGAGGCAAGCCACAGAGTGAATGCGAGCCACATGGAGAGCCGGCGCCGGCCACATTGCGAGCCGAGGCGAACCACGTCGCGAATTCAAGCTACGTAGAGAGCCAGTGCCAGCCACACAGGGAGCCTGTGCGGGCCAGACAGTCCACGCGAGCCACGTGGAGAGCCCGCGGGAGGCGGAAAGGGAGCCAGGGCGTGCCAAAAACTGAGCCGCTACAAGGCGGACAGAGAGCCGAGGCGTGCCAGAAAGTGAGCCACTGGGGGCCGCTGGGCGGCGCAGCTGAGCGCGGCCCGCACGGTGCGGCTGGACGAGCTGCGGGCCGGCGGCGGCGGCGGCGGGAGCGGGGCTGCGGCTGGACGAGGGGGGGGGGGGTGGGGGGGGCCGAGTGTGCGGTGCCACGGGGGGCTGCAATGAGGAGGGGCCAGCAGCTACGGAGCGTGGGGCCACGGCGAGACGGAGTGCTGCGAGGCTCCTGCGGGGAGCAGTGCCAGCCTCCTATGGGGAGCAGTGGGGGGGATGGGGAGCAGTGCCAGCCAGCCCCTGGACGAGGTGCCAGCCTCCTATGGAGAGCTGCCAATGGAGGGAGCAGTGCCAGCCTCCTATGGAGCAGTGAGCACACGTGGGAGCCTATGGGCCAGCCAGTGCCAGCCTCCGAAGCCGGCCAGCCTCCTATGGGGAGCAGTGCCAGCGAGAACGTGGGAGCCTGCGCGAACCGGAAGGGGAGCCTGGGCAAACCGGAAGGGCAGTGCCAGCCTCCTATGGAGAGCAGTGCCAGCCACCTATGGGGAGCAGTGCCAGCCTCCTAGAGAGAGCAGTGCCAGCCACCTATGGAGAGCAGTGCCAGCCTCCTATGGGGAGCAGTGCCAGCCTCCTATGGAGAGCAGTGCCAGCCTCCTATGGAGAGCAGTGCCAGCCTCCTATGGGGAGCAGTGCCAGCCTCCTATGGAGAGCAGTGCCAGCCTCCTATGGGGAGCAGTGCCAGCCTCCTATGGAGAGCAGTGCCAGCCTCCTATGGGGAGCAGTGCCAGCCTCCTATGGGGAGCAGTGCCAGCCTCCTATGGAGAGCAGTGCCAGCCTCCTAGAGAGAGCAGTGCCAGCCTCCTATGGAGAGCAGTGCCAGCCTCCTATGGAGAGCAGTGAGAGCAGTGCCAGCCTCCTATGGAGAGCAGTGCCAGCCTCCTATGGAGAGCAGTGCCAGCCTCCTATGGAGAGCAGTGCCAGCCTCCTATGGAGAGCAGTGCCAGCCTCCTATGGAGAGCAGTGCCAGCCTCCTATGGAGAGCAGTGCCAGCCTCCTATGGAGAGCAGTGCCAGCCTCCTATGGGGAGCAGTGCCAGCCTCCTATGGAGAGCAGTGCCAGCCACCTATGGGGAGCAGTGCCAGCCTCCTATGGAGAGCAGTGCCAGCCTCCTAGAGAGAGCAGTGCCAGCCTCCTATGGAGAGCAGTGCCAGCCTCCTATGGAGAGCAGTGCCAGCCTCCTATGGAGAGCAGTGCCAGCCTCCTAGAGAGAGCAGTGCCAGCCTCCTATGGGGAGCAGTGCCAGCCTCCTAGAGAGAGCAGTGCCAGCCTCCTATGGAGAGCAGTGCCAGCCTCCTATGGGGAGCAGTGCCAGCCTCCTATGGAGAGCAGTGCCAGCCTCCTAGAGAGAGCAGTGCCAGCCTCCTATGGAGAGCAGTGCCAGCCTCCTATGGAGAGCAGTGCCAGCCTCCTATGGAGAGCAGTGCCAGCCTCCTATGGAGAGCAGTGCCAGCCTCCTATGGAGAGCAGTGCCAGCCTCCTATGGGGAGCAGTGCCAGCCACCTACGGAGAGCAGTGCCAGCCTCCTATGGAGAGCAGTGCCAGCCTCCTATGGGGAGCAGTGCCAGCCTCCTATGGAGAGCAGTGCCAGCCTCCTATGGAGAGCAGTGCCAGCCTCCTATGGAGAGCAGTGCCAGCCACCTATGGGGAGCAGTGCCAGCCTCCTATGGAGAGCAGTGCCAGCCTCCTATGGAGAGCAGTGCCAGCCTCCTATGGAGAGCAGTGCCAGCCTCCTATGGAGAGCAGTGCCAGCCTCCTATGGGGAGCAGTGCCAGCCTCCTATGGAGAGCAGTGCCAGCCTCCTAGAGAGAGCAGTGCCAGCCTCCTAGAGGGAGCAGTGCCAGCCTCCTATGGGGAGCAGTGCCAGCCTCCTACGGGGAGCAGTGCCAGCCTCCTATGGAGAGCAGTGCCTCCTATGGGAGCAGCCTCCTAGAGAGCGCAGTGCCAGCCCCCTACGGAGAGCAACGCCAGCCTACTATGTGTCGGATTGCCAGCCTCCTATGGTGAGCAGTGCCAGCCTCCTATGGAGAGCAGTGCCAGCCTCCTATGGAGAGCAGTGCCAGCCTCCTAGAGAGAGCAGTGCCAGCCTCCTATGGAGAGCAGTGCCAGCCTCCTATGGAGAGCAGTGCCAGACACCTATGGAGAGCAGTGCCAGACACCTAAGGGGAGCAGTGCCAGCCTCCTATGGAGAGCAGTGCAGCCTGCCAGCCACCTATGGGAGCAGTGCAGCCCCTATGGAGAGCAGTGCCATGGGGGCAGTGAGCAGCCTCCTACAGAGAGCAGTGCCAGCCACACTAGGGAGCAGTGCCAGCCCTATGGGAGCAGTGCCAGCCTCCTATGGGAGAGCAGTGCCAGCCTAGAGGAGCAGGAGCCCTAGCCAAGCAAGCCAGAAGGGAGCAGTGCCAGCCGCCTATGGGGAGCTAGCAGTGCCAGCCTCCTAGGGAGCAGTGCAGCCTCCTAGGGAGAGCAGTGCCAGCCACTATGGAGAGCAGTGCCAGCCTCCTAGGGAGCAGTGCCAGCCACTATGGGAAGCAGCCAGCCACTGAGCCTATGGGAAAGCAGTGCCAGCCTCCTATGGGAGAGCAGTGCCAGCCCTATGGGAGCAGTGCCAAGCCAGCCTATGGAGAGCAGTGCCACACCTATGGAGAGCCAGGGCGAGACACAGAGTCAGTGCAAGCCACACAGGGAGCCAGTGCCTGGGGAGCAGCCAGCCTCCTATGGAGAGCCAGTGCAGCCTCCTATGGAGAGCAGTGCCAGCCTCCTATGGCCAGAGCAGTGCCAGCCCAGAGGGAGCAGTGCCACTATGAGGAGAGCAGTGCCAGCCCCTAGGAGAGCAGTGCCAGCCACCTATGGGAGCCAGTGCCAGCCTCCTACATAGAGAGCGGTGCCAGCCACTAGGAGGAGAGCAGTGCCAGCCCTCCCCATGGAGGAGCCAGTGCCAGACACCAGAGGGAGCAGTGCAAGCCACATGGGAGCCAGAGCCCAGCAGTGCCAGCCACTAGAGAAGCAAGTGCCACCTAGTGAGCAGTTGCCAGCCTCCTAGAGAGCAGTGCCAGCCACATAGTGAGCCCATGGGAAGCACAGCCTCACTAGGAGAGCAGTGCCAGCCACATAGAGAGAGCAGTGGGAGCCACAGCCAGGGAGCCTGTGCCTGCCAGCCACATAGTGAGCCATGGGAAACACAAGGGAGCCAGTGGAGAGCCTGTGCCTGCCACATAGTGAGCCAATGGGAAACACAGCCACAGCCTGTGCCTGCCACATAGTGAGCCATGGAGCCAATGCCAGCCATGTGCCTGCCAATGCCAGCCACATGGGAAACAGCCAGAGAGCATGTGCAGTGCCTGCCACATAGTGAGCCAATGGGAGAGCCACGAGACACAGAGTGCCAGCCACACAGTGAGCCCATGGGAAACACAGAGAGCAGTGCCTGCCACAAGTGAGCCCATGGGCAAACACAGAGGGAGCAGTGCCCTGCCAGCACGTAGTGGGAGCCAATGGGATACACAGAGGGAGCAGTGCCTGCCACATAGTGAGCCAATGGGAAACACAGAGGGAGCAGTGCCTGCCACATAGTGAGCCAATGGGAAACACAGAGGGAGCAGTGCCTACCACATAGTGAGCCAATGGGAAACGCAGACACAGCCTGTGCCTGCCACATAGTGAGCCAATGGGAAACACAGAGGGAGCAGTGCCTGCCATATAGTGAGCCAATGGGAAGCCACGAGGTGGATGCCTGCCACATAGTGAGCCACTGGAATCACAGAGGGAGCAGTGCCTGCCACAGTGAGCCACTGGGAACTACACAGAGAGCGGTGCCAGCCACGCAGGGAGCCAAGTGGGAAACACAGCAGAGGAGCCAGTGCTGCCACATAGTGAGCCAATGCCAAAACCAGAAAGGGAGCCAAGGCGAGCCACATAGCAAATGCAAGCCACATAAACAGCCAAGGCGAGCCACGTAGTGGATGCCAGCCACATAGAGAGCCACTGCAATCCATATGGAGAGCCAGGGCGAGACACAGAGTGCCTGCCACATAGTGAGCCATGGGAACACAGCAGCCACAGCTGTGCTGCCACAGAAGTGAGCCAATGAGCCAAGCAAGCCAGAAGGGAGCCAAAGGCAGCCACAGCCTGTGCCTGCCACATAGTGAGCCAATGGGAAACAGCCAGAGGCGAGCCCACATAGTGCCAATGGGAGCCACAGAGAGAGCCAGTGCCTGCCACATATGTGAGAGCCAGGGCGCAGACACAGCCTGTGCCTGCCACATCAGTGAGCAATGGGAAAACACAGAGGGAGCAGTGCCTGCCCATAGGAGCCAATGGGAAACAGAGGGAGCAGTGCCTGCCACATAGTGAGCCCAGGCATGCAAGCCTGCCACAGTGATGGGAAACCACAGCCAGCCTGCCTGCCATATAGTGAGCCAATGGGAAACAGAGGGAGCAGTGCCTGCCACATAGTGAGCCCATGGGAAACACAGAGGGAGCAGTGCCTGCCACATAGTGAGCCAATGGGAAACACAGAGGGAGCAGTGCCTGCCACATAGTGAGCCAATGGGAAACACAGCCACAGCCTGTGCCTGCCACATAGTGAGCCATGCAGAAACACAGCCACAGCCTGTGCCTGCCACATAGTGAGCCAATGGGAAACACAGAGGGAGCAGTGCCTGCCACATAGTGAGCCAATGGGAAACACAGAGGGAGCAGTGCCTGCCACATAGTGAGCCAATGGGAAACACAGAGGGAGCAGTGCCTGCCACATAGTGAGCCAATGGGAAACACAGAGGGAGCAGTGCCTGCCACATAGTGAGTGGGAGCCAGCAGTGCCTGCCCCACATAGTGAGAAACACAGAGGGAGCAGTGCCTGCCACATAGTGAGCCAATGGGAAACACAGAGGGAGCAGTGCCTGCCACATAGTGAGCCAATGGGAAACACAGAGGGAGCAGTGCCTGCCACATAGTGAGCCATTCAGAAACACAGAGGGAGCAGTGCCTGCCACATAGTGAGCCAATGGGAAACACAGAGGGAGCAGTGCCTGCCACATAGTGAGCCAATGGGAAACGCAGAGGGAGCAGTGCCTGCCATATTGTGAGCCAATGGGAAACACAGAGGGAGCAGTGCCTGCCACATAGTGAGCCACTGCAAGTGTGATAGAGCGCCAATGCTTGCCAAATAGTGAGCGAAGTCGAGCGAGAGATGGAGCCGAGGCGTGCTAAAAAGTGAGCCAGTAGGAGCCTGATAGGGAGTCGAGGCTTGCCACAAAGTGAGCTATGGGAGCCAGAAAGGGAGCCAATGAACGTCAGGTAGAGAGGCAGTGCTTGCCAAAAAGAGAGCCAGATTGGGAGCCACTGTGCCAGATGAGTGCCAGAAAGGGAGCTCGTGCCTGCCAGAAAGTGAGCCGCTCCTCCCCCCCCCAGCTGCCAACATCCACCCGCCCAATGACGTCAGCCCCGCCCGATGACGTCACCACCACCCGATGACGTCAGCAGCCAATGACAGCAACCCCTCTCGATGACGTCAGCCCCGCCCGATGAAGTCAGCCCCGCCCAATGACGTCAGCCCCACCCGATGACGTCATCAGCAGCCAATCACATAATTCCCGCCCGATGACAGCCCCTCCCCATGACGTCAGCAGCAGCCAATGACATCAGCCCCACCCGATGACGTCAGGAACACCCGATGACGTCAGCAGCCAATGACGGCAGCCCCTCTCGATGACGTCAGCCCCGCCCAATGACGTCAGCACCACCCAATGGCGTCAGCCCCGCCCAATGACGTCACCACCCAATGACGTCACCACCACCCAATGACGTCAGCCCCGCCCAATGACGTCACCGCTTCCAATGACGGCAGCAGCCAATGTCGGCAGCCCCGCCCAATGACGTCAGCCCCACCCGATGACGTCAGCAGCCAATGACGTCAGCCCACCCGATGACGTCAGCCCCGCCCAATGACGTCACCACCCAATGACGTCACCACCCAATGACGTCACCACCCGATGACGTCACCACCCAATGACGTCAGCCCCGCCCAATGACGTCACCCCTTCCAATGACGGCAGCCCCGCCCAATGACGTCACCACCACCCGATGACGTCACCACCACCCGATGACGTCAGCAGCCAATGACGTCAGCCCCGCCCAATGACGTCACCCCTTCCAATGACGGCAGCCCCGCCCAATGACGTCACCCCACCCGATGACGTCAGCAGCCAATGACGGCAGCCCCGCCCAATGACGTCAGCCCCGCCCGATGACGTCACCCCACCCGATGACGTCAGCCCCGCCCAATGACGTCACCACCCAATGACGTCACCGCCACCCAATGACGTCAGCCCCGCCCGATGGGACGCACCATCCCCACCTTATGACGGCAGCCCCGCCCAATGACTGGGGCAGAGCCCCACTTATGGTCACCCCCACCACTTATGGGGCAGCCACCGCCCACTGTGGGTATGGATCACAGCCCCACTTATGGGTCAGATCCCACTTATGACGTCAGCCACCACTTCTGATGGGCAGTCCCGCCCACTTATGGGTCACCCCCCCTTATGGTCACATGCCCACTTATGGGGCAGCACCCCACTTATGGGTCAGGCCCCCCACTTATGGGGTCACGTCCCCACCAGACAAATGACAGGCCCATATGGGTCAGATCCGCACTTATGGGTCAGAGCCCCACTTATGGGTCAGAGCTCCACTTGTGGGGCAGGGCTCAACTTATGGGTCAGAGCCCCACTTATGGGTCACGGTCCCACTTATGGGGCAGATCCCCACTTATGGGGCAGAGCTCCACTTATGGGGCAGATCCACTTATGGGGCAGAGCCCCACTTATGGGTCACAGCCCCACTTATGGGGCAGAGCCTCACTTATGGGTCGCAGCCCCACTTGTGGGTCAGATCCCAGTTATGGGGCAGAGCCCCACTTATGGGTCAGAGCCTCACTTGTGGGTCACGGTCCCACTTATGGGTCGCAGCCCCACTTGTGGGTCAGATCCCAGTTATGGGGCAGAGCCCCACTTATAGGGCAGGACCCCACTTATGGGTCACAGCCCTACTTATGGGGCAGATCCACTTATGGGGCAGAGCCCCACTTATGGGTCACAGCCCCACTTATGGGGCAGAGCCTCACTTATGGGGCAGAGCTCCACTTGTGGGTCAGATCCCACTTATGGGGCAGATCCACTTATGGGGGGCATAGCCCACTTATGGGGCAGAGCCCCACTATGGGCGAAGAGTCCCCCTTATGGGGTTGTGTAGGTCCCCACTTATGGGGCAGATCCCACTTATGGGGCAGAGATCCACTTATGGGGCAGATCCCACTTATGGGGCAGATGGTCCCACTTATGGGGCAGGGGCAGCCCCACTATGTGTTTCCTTCTATGGGGCAGAGCCCCATCCCAGGCTCCCTGACCTATGGGGCGGAGGTTCCTCTAAGGGGCGGAGGCTCTGACCTATGGGGCGGCGGTTCCCCAATGGGGCAGATACCCATCTATGGGGCAGACCCATCTATGGGGCAGAGACCCATCTATGGGGCAGAGGCCCTCATCTATGGGGCGGAGGTTCCTCTATGGGGCGGAGGGGGATCTATGGGGCAGAGACCCATCTATGGGGCAGATCCGGATCTATGGGGCAGAGACCCTCATCTATGGGGCAGAGACCCATCTATGGGGCAGAGACCCTCATCTATGGGGCAGAGACCCATCTATGGGGCAGAGACCCTCATCTATGGGGCGGAGGCGGATCTATGGGGCGGAGACCCATCTATGGGGCAGAGACCCTCATCTATGGGGCAGAGACCCTCATCTATGGGGCGGAGGCTCTGACCTATGGGGCGGAGGTTCCTCTATGGGGCGGAGTTTCCTCTATGGGGCGGCGGTTCCCCTATGGGGCGGAGGTTCTTCTATGGGGCGGAGGCGGATCTATGGGGCAGAGACCCATCTATGGGGCAGAGACCCTCATCTATGGGGCAGAGACCCATCTATGGGGCAGAGACCCTCATCTATGGGGCGGAGGCTCTGACCTATGGGGCGGCGGTTCCCCAATGGGGCGGAGGCGGATCTATGGGGCAGAGACCCATCTATGGGGCAGAGACCCATCTATGGGGCAGAGACCCCCATCTATGGGGTGAAGTTTCCCCTATGGGGCGGAGGCAGATCTATGGGGCAGAGACCCATCTATGGGGCAGAGACCCCTC